>JAJEJO010031250.1:0-11029 GCA_020662805.1 Glaucomys volans
TTTTCTATTAAAGTTTCTGTTCAGATAAATAGTATGGTTTTGGTTTCCTGACTAGACCCTGACTGACACAGTATCCATAGCGACATGGAGTAAATATAGCATTTCACACAAAATGTACAAAGCTTAGGCATCCATTTAGCAGTATCCTTTATATTATAATTGTCATGTACACTGCCTCTACCTTCGTCATAACCCCAACAGGGCAATGCTGTAACTATTTAACAGAAATAATGAGGAAAATAACAGTCTTTTATATTTATCTAGACATTTGCTATTTAGATTCCTTATTTGTCCTTGAAAATTTCAATTTCCCACTAGCATCATTTCTTTTAAGCTTGATGAACGCTCTCCAGCATTCCCTACGTAGGTGTGCTGAGTTTTATGCCATCTCCACTGGTTTTCATGCTGTCTTCTTCCCTGAGAGACTTTTTCACTGGATATAGTACTCTGGGTTGATGTGATTGTGCCCTTTATGGTTTCTGGTGAGAAGTTTGCAGTCATTCAAGTCATTTATTTCTCTGCATGTGATCTCGGATGTTTTTCTCTAGGGCTTTCAAGATTTTTATTTTTAAATCTTGGATTTTTAGCAGTTTTACTATGACAAGCCTAAGCATGATTTTCTTTGTTTTTGTGCTGTTTGTAGTTTGCTGAACTTGTTGGATCTCAAAGGTTATGTTTTCCACCAAATCTGTGAGGACTCTAAACCAAACTTCAAAGCAAGCCCAGGTCCCAGGCCTCTTTAGAGTTGAGGCAAAGTGTGGGAAGAATACTCACTGGGAGTGGCGCCAGTCATTATTTCTTAGGTATTTATATGCCTATTCCCTTTCAATTCTCCTTCTGGAGGTGGGTGAGATTGTTCTTCAAATTCACAGCCTCTTTTAATTTTTTCTTTTATCTTTCTGTTCTTTAAATTTAATATTTTATTCATTTTTTTCTTTTTTTTTTTTTGGTACTGGGTATTGAACCCAGGGGTACTCCACCACTGAGCCACATCCCCAGTCCTATTTTGTATTCTATTTAGAGACGGTCTCACTGAGTTGCTTAGGGCCTCGCTAAGTTGCTGAGGCTGACTTTGAACTCACGATCCTCTTGCCTTAGCCTCCCAAGTGCTGGGATTACAGGCATGCGCCATGGCGCCCGGCTTATTCATTTTTTTAATCCTCAAGGTCTTCGACTCCTTTTTCATATCCATTCTGATCCTAAGTCCATCAAATGGTTAAGTAATTTTCAGATATATATTGCATTTCTCAGTTAAAAAGTTTCCATTTGAATCTTTCTTATGTTTTCTATTCTGCTGAGATTTCTTTCATTGTGAGCATATTTTTCTTTGCCTTGTTGAACATAGTTATAATAGCTGGACTGGGGTCCCAATATCAGTTCAATTTCAGCTTCTTTCTCTTACATTGGAATATTTGCAGTCCTTTATCACCCAGACCCCTGTATTTGTGACTCAGAAATCAGTCAGGGACTTGGGCAGAGTTTAAACAGGACAATGGGCTCCCTTCCTTTAGTTCTCCTTTTTATGGAATGCCCCCTCACTTTCCAGCAACTTTGGAAGCCCTGACTTTTCTCTCTCTGGGCAGAGATATGACAGGTTTTCTCTCTGAAACCACTCCATGCCAATGACATGTTCACCCAGCCATCAAGGTGGTACCAATCCCTTCTTCCAAATTTCAGTTTCCTTGCAAATTCTACCAGCAGAGCTTTTAGGTAGTATTTTAGTACTGTGTCCAGAGTTTAAATTAGGTATTTGCAAGAGGATCATTCATTCTATTGGGAAATTAAAGCAGCTTTCCAGGGGTGAGGCTTCTTCACCCTCTGGTTCTCATGATCTTGGTAGTCATTATGAATTTCAGTTTATAAATGCAGGCATATGAAAACATATCTATTTTCTATACTTAAATTTTATTTCTACATAAAGTTCCTAACCTCAGATTTGTTCACCAGTCCCAGAGTCATGTGACTCACCATAATTATTGGTTCAAACACTATAGAGGCATCTTTTGTCCCTTTGTAAATTGTCCCATCAAATCACTTAGCTCTCTGCGGTTCCCAATCGTACAAATACCTAAATTCCCAGTTGCTGAGACAGGTAAGCTGCCATTTCCCTTCAAGGGTCACCTACTTCCCTGGTGCTATCACTGGGAGAGAGACATGGGCCCCCTTCTCTCCCAGGACCCTCAGATCCCTTTCTTCTTTTTTTCCTCCTCCGTTCCTCTGAGCACAAGGAGACTCTTGGTCGAGTCAGGGACAAATTCTTCAAGTTTCTTCAAGACATACACCTTTTTTTCTTTTCCTGTAATGTTCAAGGTTCTTTCCTAAGAATTTAGGCATTTGGAACATTACAGCCAGAAAGATGTATGAGCTACTTTTGTTTTTACCGTGCCAAATGTTTTCCCTGAGGCTACAAGTTCAGAGCTGGCCAATAGCTCACATAAAGCAGAGCAGGAAAGACTGGGAAAGAGAAAAACAAGGGAGGAAGAAATCCCATAGCTTTATATCTCTAAATATTACCCAGACAAGGAAATGTCTTATTCAGCCCTGCTTCCTCAATATGTATCTCAATGCTCGGCACATGATGATTTTTTTCAATAAATGTTTATGAAATGAATGAGCTAATTCTTCTCGTAATATGGGGGAAGTCTTATGTCTTATAACTTCTGTTCTCTGAGCTAGAAAATGGGGATAATGATGCTGATGTCATAGTGTTGTCCTAAGATTAAATGAAATTATGCACACTTGGTGAAGAGTTTTCTAATTGTAATGTTTTATCACTGTTATTATAAATGTTCATTGAGCTGAGATAGTTCTTGGCATCTTCCTCTAAACTCTGGGTGATTCCAGGCAAACCCAGTCAACTGGAAACATGCATTTATCTTTCTCCGAGAGAAGCTGTACAATTTCAATGTATTTTTTCTGTGCAAATTATTTATCCTCCTGATGGCAGTTTTTAAGTCAGTTTGTTTGATGATTACTGGATGATGAGAATTGATTTTGAATTAGATTCTACCCAGCATGGAGTAACTAATACAGTACTGACAAAATGATGATAATATTGTATCTCATCTTAAAGGCATGCTTTAGTTATTTGCATATTTTGGTTAGAATTTAAACTGAATTTTAATCACATGATATGCTAGGTACACTTGTAGTATATAGCTTTCGAACTTCCATAGAAAATCATTTCCAGAATGCCTGATGAAGTAAAGATTGAAACTATAACTCTAGTTAATACCTTTACACAGGGACCCAGTGTTTAATAAGAATTTATAATTTTTCATGTTCTTCATGTGTGAAAATGACTTCACTCATTTCTAAAGAACTCATCAATAGGAAGGTCTGGTTAGTACTTAATGACTTAGTATCTTTCAAGAAGCTCATAAGATGTGAGCATCTTTTTATTTTTGAAAATCCTACACTCTGGCAGATACCCCCTTGCCGTCAGACTAAAACTTGGAGTTCAACCATGGGAGAAAGGCTAAGGTCAGAATTTGAGGGATGTCCTGATGGGCACATGAACTCTAAGTAAGATTGGCAGAAAGGTGGACACAGGGTACAAGGGTTACTAGCCAAGCTTCAAAGCAAGCCCCAGGTCCCAATTGCTTCTACATGTGGAAGTGGATTGGTGGGAATGACAGGAGGAGGTGTTGCGTGATTAGAAGGTCAATCTGCAGGCCTTGTAGAGCAGAATCCAAGGACAAGTATGTTCAGGAACCGAGAATTTACTCCCTGAAGAATCTAGATGCTCTGTTTTGGGGCAAGATGCCTTATCTTGAGCAAGAGGTCTTTCAGTTACTAGGGTTGATCCATAAGTAAATATTTTCTGTTTGCCTCCTATATACAAGAACTTGTATTATATGTTGGGACAAAAGAGAAAGTTTATATTCCTCTTGCATCTTCCAGAGGTTTTTTTTTGTTTGTTTGTTTGTTTTAATGCGCATCACACATAAACACAAAAATGCACACATATATACAAACATGGAATTTTTAGGAGAACTTTCCTATATAGTGTAGAATGGATTCTGGAGCTACAGTTTAAGAATTGGTCCTGGCACCACCATTGATAAGCTGTTTTCTTAGGAAATTACTTAATTTTCTGTGCTTCAGTCACTTTATTAATAAAAATAAAATGTTATCTACTTCATGGGGTTGGTGTGAGGATGAAACGAGGTACTTTGTGTGAAGTTCTTAAGCAATACCTGGTATGTGCTCAGTATATTATCTATTCACTATTATTCTGTGGAGCTGGGAATGTTGGAAACCAGGTTTCTGTGAGGCCAATAATGGGTAGTCATGGGTGATCCTGAGCCACAGTAAACTCTTTTGAATTCAGTGATATGAGAAGCAGAGTAGAGGGAATTGGCAGGAGAGCTGACTTTGGACTTTAGGAGACTCTGAGAGCCTAATAAGAGGGAATAAAAGGTCTCAATCTGGTAAGCAAGGACACCTGGGGTCCCAGGCAGAAAGCCTTGCACTGGGGGACTGACCTTGGGTTTCACTGGGGAAAATGTGACAGTCTACACCAAAGGGCCTAGTGTTTGAAAATGGGTGTCGGGTCCTAAGGTAAGACCCAGGTACTCTGCAGTACAAACTTGGCATTGTGAGCTCTATGGTGGGTCATCTTACATTCTCTTACCTGTGGACAACCCTGGGTGTGGTATGCAGGCTAGATGTCCTAGGACTGTGCATTAAAACCTGAATTGTTAATAACAACAATGGTGCTGCTAGTGATAGGGTTTATTGACAGTGTATATGACTGTGTATATGAATTGACTGTGTATATGAGTTGTAGTGTTATACTTCCCAGAAAGATTCTCCAGTGCCATCCAGAGAGAGTCAGCCTCACCCTAATCCCCCCTCCCTATAGCCCAACCCTAAACCCTCCTGCGCCCTATAGCCCCGCCCTAATCCCATCCTGAGCCCTATAAAAGTTGGCAATGACACCCCGCTTTTAGGAGTAAGGGAGGTCGTCGCTGGCCAGCTAAAATAAAAGCTTCTTTTGGCTTTAAGTGATCGGCTTGGATGATTTTATTTTCTTTGGGTATAACAGTAGTAAGTACTTCATTCACACAAACCCTATGAAGGAATGATGTTATCCCCGTTTTTCAGATAAGACCATTAAGCACAGAGGACTTAAGTGTCTTGTAAAGATCAGTGATTAATAAGTACCAGATGGTCAGATCCCTGTTCTAAACTACTTAATAACCTGCCTCCTAAAACTTGAAACAGTTGCCAGATGGTGAGAGAAAGACCAAATATAGTAGAGTTGTAGGAATTCAACAACTTGTGTCTGGCAGAGAGAAGTCAGGCAGAGAAAGAACACCACAGGAAGAGACCTGCAAGTGCATTCGTGAATATATGATTCAGACCCAAGAGTGTTTGGCTGGAGCATAGGGTTTAGATTCTGATTGCTCCTCATGGGGGATGCTTCTTACTGCACTGAGAGTGATTCTACAATTTAAACACACAGTCTTTGCACCACGTGACCTTACATGTGAGTCAAGTGCTTTACCTTTAAGTTCAATGGAAGAAATTGCCATCTCTTCCAAAGTGGGAGGAAAAGCCAACTGGGTTGGGCTTACTAATAGATGATCTGTAGATCTCCAACACAATGGTTGCCTAGGGAATGAGCAACAATGATTATGATTGTGAATGATCTTTTTTTGATACTGATGAACTCTGGGGTTAGGGCAACTCGTATTTTCCTTATCCCAATAAGGAGTGGGAATGAGTTGTAAGGAGAGTCTGAATAAGTTTCCAAACTCAAAATTAAGAGCACACGGTATACGAGCCACTGTGTTCTCCGTTTTTCATGGATAGTCAGGCAGTCTTCCATATTTGAGAGTTTGACATCTTTGGATTCAACCAACTGCTGATCAAAAAACAATTTTAAGAATTGCATCTGTACTGAACATGTATGGGCTTTTTTTTTCTTGTCATTATTCCCTATACAATACAATACAGCAATTTACATAGCATTTACATTGTATTAGGTATTATAAGTAATCTAGAGGTGATTTAAGTATACCAGAGGATGTGCATTTGTTATATGCAAATCCTATGCCATTTATTTAAGGGACTTGAGCATTCCAGGATTTTGGTATCCCCAGGGGGTCCTGGAACTAATCTCCTACAGATTCTGAGGGATGACTGTATTTAAAAGTGGAGCTGATTAGATTGCTGCCAGATTAAGGTCCTGGAATCCTTTGTTATTTAGATTGCAAATTTTCTGCTTGAATTTTGCTGTGCCTGTCCCAATTCTTATTTAGTTTAAATGCATTTCTTTAAATGTGAATTTTTCCTACACACAAAAGAAGTAGAAGGTGGAAAATGCAGCAGAAATGCTTGCAGAACTGTCCCAGCATTGTTCAGTGATTAGATCAGTGGAGAGGTCCATGAAATTTCCATTTCAATCAAGTTTTCCATTAACAAAGAGATTGACATATTTCCTAATTTAAGTTCTTTTAAACACAGCAGGTCACCATGCTATGGATACCAGTAAGGAATTTGTTCTATGATAATAGAGAGTCTTCACTCAATTTTCAAGTGAATATCTTTTAAGAGGTCTGATGACATTAAGGTTAAAACAGCATCAGATGATAATTGGGCTCTGGCTACTGTATTGAGTCATGTTAGAGTTTTATTGTAACTGGTGACACATCAGTGTCGGTCATGTAGGGAATAGCTTCCCTTAAAAGCTGAAACAAACTCAGGACACTGGGAAGTTTCTGCTGAGGTTGTTTTCGGGAAGACTCTTGGGTAGGAATGGATGAAAACAGGATCTTGACAGCTTCCCCAGGGTTCAGCGTTTCCTGTGTGCTTTTCCAAATGATTACCAATGCCACTACCATGGGGTGTGTGTGTGTGTGTGTGTGTGTGTGCACGCGCGCGCGCAATGTGTGTGCTTGTGCACATGGGTTTGGAGCAGATCAGGGCAGCGGGCATTACTTTCATTTTAAAACCTCCAACTGAACTGGGGAACACCTGTTTTTCATTTGACTTGGCTGAGAGAAGGAGGGAAGTTCACAAAAACTATAGGCAGTACAAATGAAAAATAGGAGGGAATCAGATAAAATGTTGGGAGTGCTAAGATAGTTTACTGAGTGCACATATGATACTTTGTAGCTCCCAATATACCCCAGGATTCTTAATCTTGTTATTCTGGGTTTGGCCATTACACTGCTTTGGCCAACAGCATTAATCAGTGGGATGCAGCCAGACAGTGGTCTTATCCTTTTGGAGTAGTGACCCTCAGAATCCATGTAAAGAAGCCCACATAGGGAGATCACAAAGTGAGAGACAATCCAACTTTTCAGGCAGTTCTGTGGGAGAATGCATTTTGGGAGGTCCAGCCCTAGTCACCATCTGACTGCAGTCTCCTGAGAAACCCTGGGAAAGGGGAACTGAGTCATATCAACGGTTGCCCAGACTGGATTCTGGGAGATTCTTCTAATGATATTAGATCTGAGTGGGGGCAAATCTGGGTTCACCTGTTGTCAAAGCTGGTAGAAGTAAAGGTCCAGACCAGGTGGTGTGAGCTGGGATATGGGTGCTCTTCTAGTGAATTAAAGCTTGCTGTGTCTGGGTTCTTCTGAAAGGCCCAGGGATCTAATAGCCTCTTCTGATTGCTTGACAACTAAATATTCAGATACACACATACAAAATTTTATATCACCTATTCTAAATGTTTAGGATGATATGTCCCTCCGTCTGGAACTATGAAATAAAACCTAGTCCAAAGACCATTTGGACATATGTCTCCAAGAAAAAGGTCAAAGAGTTAATGTGCTCTTAAGAATTTGCTTTTCTGGGGCAATCTAAACTCTCTATTTGTTGTGTTTTGGTATGTTTGTCTCCCAGAATTCATGTGTTGGAAACTTAATCCCCAAAGTTATATGCTAATGGTACTTGGAGGTGGGGGCCTTTGGGAGATAATTAGTGTTAGATGAGGTCCTGAGGGTGGGCCCTCATTCTGGCATCAGTGGCTTTATGAGACAGAGAGAGACCCAAACTATCATGCTTACTCTATCTTGCTAGGTAATGTTTTCTGCCATTGTTATGATATAGCAAGAAGGGCCTCACCAGATGCCAGCACCATGCTTTTGGACTTCCCAGCCTCCAGGACTAACAGTGAAATAAATCCCTATTCTTTATAAATGAGTATACCTCTGGTATATTTCTATAGCAACAGAAAATGAACTAAGAACCACTGTCATCTATTCTGTTGCAAATGGAGGCTACTGACCTTCACCGTCCTTGCTGTCTAAACTCTAGGCATTCCTGGACTCCACAACCCATTGAGTTCTTGACTTAGACTTGATCAGAAGACTGTGCGCCATTTGAGAACAGAAGGCACTGTTAGTTGTACCATTTCCTTTATTGCCTCCTGGGGAGGTGCATTTGGTTATCAGAGTTATTGTGATTTCCTTTCTTGGTTCCTATCACAGCCCATGTCCCAGACCCTGGCCTTGCCCCATTGAGCTGCTGGTTCTGAGATACTAATGGCTTTTGTGAGATAATAATTTTATCAGAATCTTCCAGGAATTAGGGGACAAGGAGGGTTGCTAATCTTTTCTGTTATCTGGGTTAGTTCTTTGAGAAGTCCTAAGAATATGCTTGGGGCCGAGAATTTGTTGCTCCCCTATTGGGAAGTAGGCTCAAAATATCCAGAATTAGCAATAAAGCACAGGGGGACTTTCCTTCTTTGACTTCCCATTGACTCAAATAGAAACTTCTTTCATGTTATATATACCTTTTTAAATAAAAATCTCAATGAAGTATAAAAATCAAAGACTCCATCACTGTTGTATTACAAGAATGTAAACTCCAAACTCCTTAGCTCCTTAAGTGGAGGAAAGAGAAATATGGGGTGGGAAGGGAAGTAAGAATCGGAGCAATAGAGCAAAGGAGATCTAGAGAAAGGGGAGGGTCAAGAGAGGATGCTAAAGGTTTTAGCAAGGCGAGAGGAGATGTCAAGAGGCCAGACAGGCTGGGGTGGGTGGGCACCACAGACACTGAGTGGTGCCTTTTTATGAGCTGCTTCCTTTGGATACAACCTGCTGTTTATTTATACTGTGGGATTTGAGTTTCCTGTTTCCTTATCTCTGAAATGCAAATTAACTGGCTAACCAGTGTCTGTTATATAATTGCTTTTTATTCTTGATCCTTCAGCAGCACAGCCTTGTAGTGAGTGGCCTGAGGGATGTGTGAGTGGAAGGTGTTCACCTGGCCAGGTAGAAGGGCACTGGCAGCTAGAGCAGTCACTGGGTGCACCTTTCTGACCTCCACCACAAGACCAGGGAACCTAAGGTTCATAGAGTGTCTGCTACTCCTTAGGGGGAGTTATATTTGCTTGAGTACTTTTTAGTCATCATGGAAACCCTGTGAACTAGCAAGTAAGGTTCAAGTGAGTAGCCCAGCAGGTTTTGTATCCCTATCACTCTGACAAACATCAAAACTTTGGTTGATCCCCTGTACTCTCTCTGAGTTGGATGTGAACATGAACTTCAAAGAATGCTTATTGTGGAAAACTTGTTAAGTACTTAAAAGTGTGAAGAAAACGAAACCTCTAATTATCCATCCATTCGAATTAATCCCTATTAATGCAGTTGTTTTTTACTTATGTTAGGTTTACTTTGATGTTAATGTATTTAAATCAACTTTCTTTTTCCATGTAATATTATTCAAATTTATGTATATTTTAATGGCAACCAGAACCATAAATTATTTTAGTACAATGACGAAAATTATGAAATAAACTTAATTATGAAGTCAAAAGTCTGAATTGTCCAAATTTGACTTTGGAAATTGTGTGTATGTGTGTGTATGTGTGTGTGTGTGTGTGTGTGTGTGTGTTTGTGTGTGTTTGATATGGTTGACCCAAATTAAAACACAACTTCAACTTGATCAACATTTGATATGTTTATATTTTGTTAATTATGCTATGTGCATGTATGAATATATCACAGTGCATTCCAATTGTCTATATAACTATAATGCACCAATTAAAATGATAGAAAGAAGACCAAAAGAGGAGAGGAAAGGGATTAGGGGGAGGCAGGGAGGGAAGGGAAGAAGAAGTACTGGGGATTGAAATGAAGCAGGCCATGTTATTTGCTTTTATTAATATGTCAAAACAAACCCCACCATTATGTATAACTTTAATGCACTAATAAAAACATTTTTAAAAAAATTCTGTAATCATATGGCTTGAGCTGGAAAAAGCAGCTGAAATTCCACCAGAAATTTTGGTTGACAGTAGTTCCATGGAGAGAAGAAGCCCATAATAGTCTTATGGAGAATGATTTGGAAAATTAGGATGTACAGATGCCATGAGGATGTTCAAATCACTTGATACGGGAATATAATTTCTGGGATTTTTTACCTAAAGAAGTTAAGGAAACAACTCAAAAGACACAAACAAAATTACCTGGTGAAGATGTTCATTTTCATGGTATCTTTAACAGTGATTAATTGGCAATAACTTTTGTGTAAGAGAGCAGAAGACACTTAAGTAAAATAATGCAACTGTTCATTATGATGTAATACAGCTTGAGTATTCCTAATCTGAAAATGCAAAATTCAAACCTATTTTGAGTGCTGACGTGATGCCACAAGTGACACTTTCTGATGGTTCAACATGCCCAATCTGTTTCATGCATAAAATTATTTATTTTTTTTTTATTTTTTAGTTTCAACAATAGTTTTATTCCTTTTTAGACTTTGTTTTCTTCAATCGACTTCTTGTTATCTTAGAACATGAAACACAGTAGATGCCAATATAGTGTTGGCATTGTTGTTATTGTGAAACATTTGACTTTTAAAATACTACTACTCTCCCACAGTGTACCATTAACTTTTCCTAAAAGAAGTTGTATTTGTAAATTTCTTTTTTTTTAATTAATTAATTTATTTTTTTTATTTACTTATTGATTCATTGAACACAAATGGAGTACAGCTATTGTTTCTCTGGTTGCACACAAAGTAGAGTCACACCATCTGTGCATTCATACATGTACACAGGGCAATG
>JAJEJO010031250.1:11429-21805 GCA_020662805.1 Glaucomys volans
TTTAGATTTGGGTCCCATACCCAGGAACCTCATTATGTGTATGTCAGTATTCCAAAATCTGAAACAAATCTGAATTCCAAAACACCTCTGGTCTCAAGCATTTTGAATAAAGTATACTCAACCTGTATTATGCATCCATTCAATAGTCTAACTGGTTGCAACATGTCAACAGACCAAAGATTAATTGAAAGCTAATAATCATAATAACTTTGATTTACTTAGTGCTTGCTATATGCTATATACCCTACACATACTATCTTGTTTAATGCTCTCTACACTCTGGCATCAGTAAGTAGTATGAGGATTTCTCAAATCTTAAAGAAACTCAGGCTTAGCAATGTTCCTGGTCTAAGGTTCCTGTCCTATCCCAGAAGCAGTCTCAACTGACTAGCAGGTTGATGCAGGATGTGAAGGCAGGCACCTGCCTTAACCCGGGTCAACTCTGAGGGGCCATCCAAGCTTCTGAGCTGTCCCAGGATGGGCTGAGGCCTTTACAGTAATTCACTGAAGTCTGACTTCTCCCTCCAAACAATTCTGCTTCCCTTGCTTCCTGGATGCTGTCTATACTCAAAAGCTCCCTCCAGGGGATGTCCAGCATAGACAGAGTCTGTTTTTCTGGGAACTGGGATTAAGAAATGTATTCTGATGAGAATTCTAAAATGAACAACCGAAGTGGAGGACAAGGGTTAGCAGGAAGTGTGTAAGAATGACAGATAATTGCTCTAGGATGATGCAATCATGGGAGATTTGCAGTCATTTCAAATAGGTTTCTTTTAATGTTATTTATTTTTTTATAATTTAAAGTGCAGAAAGGGAAAAAGGCATCTCAGGGATGTGTGGCAGGAAGGGTCACCTGAGAACATCTGTGCTGTCCTAGTTTGTTTCTCTCCTACCCTCTTGTTTCTGGAATCCCACACACCTATTCCTCCTTCCTCCTTAGGAACCTGAAACCCTTGTTCTGGAGGGAATATATGGTTGGTGATTCCAATTTCCTTAGGTAGGAATATTTCTTGATGAGTTGCCCTTCAAGGGGATGGAGGCTGGATGTAGAAACCCAGTGAAAAACGGGACTCTGTGGAAATGAATCAGAGTGCCACCTTTCTGAGATTTATCTCACAGTTTGTCCCACAGTCACCTCTTCTCTTGAAAGAAACACTGCAACAGTCATAAAATAAGGCTTTTTATCTCATGGCATTCAGTCCACTTCTAGAGACACATGAACATTCCCAACAGCTTCCACGGGGGTTTGCACACACTGGTTCTGTGCAGTGCTGCCCTGGGGAAATGGAGGTCCAAGGTTTCCATTCAGATGTTTTTAAAGGACTATTACCTTCCCCAGTAGAGAGGCAACCTATTGGTGAATCTCCTGTGTTTCTTCTTTCCTGATTAAATAAAAACCTAGCAGAACAAATCATTCTGTCTTCCCCCTCCATTTCAATCACCAGTTCTTCTACTTCAATCTTGTTCTCTCTCACCTGGATGACTACACCAACCTCCTAATAGCTCTCTCTGCCCTGGTAGTCTCTTACCCTGCATTCAGTGCTCCACATGGCGGTCAAGGGATCTCCCTAAAATGCAAATATGATATTGACAATCTCCTGCTTCGAGTCATTTAATGACTTTCTATTTATTCAGTATACAAATGCCCAACCAAGGCATAGAGGAAACTTGATGATGTACATTTTTGGCACGATCATTTGTCACTTCTTTTATGCTCCAAATACAGTCACCTTCATTTCCTGAACAAAGCATGCTCTCATAAGCTTCTGGGCCTTTGCAGAGACAATTCATGTAGTCTAGAATGTCCTAGGATGACTCATCTTTAACATCACTGCCTCTGAGGAACTTTCTTTTGTCATTTAATCCCAGGTAACGCTGAAAAGTCTGTACCTATAGTTAAGTTCTTAGTGGAAAACAAAAGAATCTATTCTAGCTAGTTGAAGCAGAAATGAATTAATTGAGGAAATTAGAAAGTTTACCAAGTTGTTAGAAGGCTCCAGATTCACTTTCCAGCAGCAGTTCCAGAAACCACACTGTGGTCCAGACCTGGTAAGAAAACTGCTGCTGCCTCTGCTCCCAGAACTGTAGCTCCTCTGCTACTATCTGTCCCCACTGCGTGGTGGTGTGCAGCACCCTTCTGACTCCACGTATAATTCACTTGCAAATTCAGTTCTTCTGTAGTTTTGCCTGATTGGTAGAAAAAAAAAAGCACATACCTATATTCTACATGCAAGGAAGAATATAAAGTGTGGAAATTTATCAACATAACATGAAGATTTTAAAAGATATGAAGCAACATGAATGAAAGAGCTCCAGTCAGTCCCTCTCCTTTGCAAATGAATCTTACATTCTGCTATTGCTATCTTTATACTGATGCTTCTCAAGATCCCGATAATCTCATCATCAGTTGAAAATATCCTAAGTGGAAAATGCATTGAATACACCTAACCTACCAAACAGCTTAGCAGTACGGTGCACACGCTATATAGTGCTGCTTGTTCATCCTTGTGATTGCATGGCTGACTAGCAACTGCAGCTCATGGTCACTGGCCAGCATGACGATGTTATGCTATGCATTCATAGTCCAGGAAAAGAACAAAATTCAGAATTTGCATCATGGTTTTTACTAATGCACTTCACTTTTGCATCAATGCAAAGATGAAAAATTGTGAATCAAACCATTATAAGCCAGGGACCATTCAGCAGGTTAAAATAGTTGAAGTAACTTCTGGGCCACATAGAAAAAATGATGAATTTGGGTTTCTGGGTCACATCTCATATCAGAAGCAATCTTGGAAGTATAAAAATGTTAATGTAAAAATTAAAACATCAAAGAACTAAGAGAAGATTTTTAAAAATGTTGTCTTACCCATTTCCGTACCAACAGCCTTCTAGCACGATGCCCAAAATAGCATTAATTCTTTGTTCATTAATAAAAGAATAGAGCTACGAGAACTCCTTACTCAAAGCTTTTCACATGGTCAATCAATTAAGATGTTAGTCCAGTCTTGAAAAACTGCACCCCAGTCTGTATACTCTGAAAAGCGTTAAACTAAACCTTAATTCAAGCTTCAGGGAATAGATTTTAAATACTATTTTAAGTTTGATCTCTAGGAGCAAGAGTGAAGATTCAGTGCTCATATTCTGTGCCACCCTATCATAATAGGCAATAATAAATAGCAGGCAAATTATGGAGTAAGGCAGTTATCTTTAGTGCTCTTTGTCTCTTCTCATCTCTATCATACACTGTTATCTACAAAGGATTGGCAAGCCTTTATGCATTTAATGCCCATAGCTATTATTTGTGTGTTTTTAAAAATCTCTGTCTAATAGTGTAGGCCAGAGGTTAGAAAACTCCTACCTCAAAGCCCAAACCAGCTATAGCATGGACTTGTAAATGAAATTTTATTTGCAAATAGTCCCACTCATTCATTTGTGTATTGTATATGGCTTCTTTGGGGCTATAATGGCAGAGTAATGTACTTTCTGTGAACTGTAAAGCCTAAAATAATTATTAGGTGGCCCTTTATAGAAAGGTTGGTTACATCCTCATCTAAGCCTCCAGAGCACAGGTATTAGGTAAAATTGTTTATGCAAGTCAGGACTTGAAGCCAGATCTTCTGATAATAGATTCCTTTCCTGAAAATGTGTGGAACTATTTGAAAATAGACTTTTCCAATTGTCATATTCCTTCTGTCTCAGTTGATTCATACTATTGACCAAATGAATCAGATGTGGCACATGTAGGCACATGGCTCTTCAGTCTTGTGTGTGTGTGGGAAACACATATTACAAAGTATTAATTGGAGTGGTGTGTGATTTGTGCATTCAACATACATAAGTAGCTCATAAGTAGTACATGTGAATTCTGCACATATAAATAATCAATCCTGATGTTTCCATTTGAAAGCTTCCAGGGTATAATATTGTTCTGAATATTTATCGCAATGTAATAACCATTCTATATTCAGCAACTTAAAACAACAACTATCATTATATATCATTTTTGGGGGAAGGGATTTGGGAAGAACTCTTCTGGGCAATTTTTCTGTTCTAATGTATTCACTGAGGCCAGTTGGTGGTCACTGTTGGGTGGATGCAGTGGTCTGGATGGTGGAAGATGGCTTAGTTTCTCAAAGCCTAGAGTTACTTTTGCTCAATATAATCATAAGCCCACTTAGATTTAAGGGAAAAGATCATAGATTATTCTTTCAGTGGGTGGTATGTGCAAGTATTTGTGGCCATCTTTAATATATTAAAGAAATGGATCAGGAAAAGTGTAAAACAAACATAAGTGAGTGCCATGGAAGTCTATATTGAGCAAGGACCCACCCTACTTGGAGTAATAATCAATTCAAGAAGGAGGTAAGGGTTAAGAGTCAGTTAAGAGTTAAGAGTCAGACATTTAAGGAGGTAAAGCAAATCTTGGTGTCATAAAGGAGTTGATCATATTTTGGGAAAAGAAATTCAGTATGTTAAAGAGGAGGGAGCATGGAAAAAGGGAGGGAGTTGATGATGACTTTGGTGTTGATACAGTGGAGATAAAGGTGGTGACAATGTAAATAAATTCAGCCATGCATTGTTCATTTTCTTAGATTTTCAACCTGAATTCCACATGAAGGAGGTTGGAGACATTGTCAGGAAGGGAGTGGGAAGACAATTGAGGTATTTAAGGGCAGTGGAAGAATTCAGTTTTGATTTCTAAGAAACAGTTCTAGTGGCAATGTGGAGAACATGGAAGAGAAATTAATGTCTGGAAGACTGAAAGACTTAAACAGCTCATCTGAAAGCAAAGCAGTCTTGGTAGAGCAAAAGCAGAGTAAAGAGAGAGGTTGAAGTCATGGCAGAATTGGCTGAACTTGGTTGGTGACCAAGTGGCCAAATTGGACTTTAGAGGTATAAGGATGAGAGAAAAGTTGAAAATGAGTTTGAAGGATCTGGTGTAAAGAATTCTTAGATTACTTGGAGTTTCTGTTTATTATCATTTTCATTTCCCATGGGTTTGGCTTGCTCTTGTCTCCTCCTGGCTCCTCATGGCCACTGATTTACTGGGAGAATTCTCCGAATCTGCTTCTTCTTCTTCTTTTAAAAAGTAGCTTCCTATCATGAACTGCTTGATTTCTCTTTATCTAACAACTTAAATTCCTGAGAATACAAATCTGAGTAGCTGATTCATCCCATTTTGGGCAGAATGGGTGGTATTAGGTCTTGTAAGTCATCTACTGAGTATTGGACTCCTAAAACTTGCTAACTATGAATTTGTCTATATTAGTTCAGAAGTCCAACTTAGTATAATAAACCATGACTGAGGATTGGGCGAGAGGACCAATGGTTTAATTTGCAGAAGATATGTGCCAGGCCATTTCATTCATAAGGGAATAAAGACTTAGCTTCTGCAAGTGAAATAGTAAAGTTGAGTCCAACTTATTAACTCTCCTCACCCTTACTTCCCACATCCTGTATTGATTACCTCTGGGGCAATGTATTGTGGCCCACATAATGCAGTAGAAGAACAAGGGAAGGTGAGAATATAAATACAGGGGGAATTTCACTGAAACAATTGGTCCTAGGGTCCAAGGCCATGGACATAGGACATCAAGGGAGGCAAGGTCATGGTCAAAAGAGTTATGGAGAAGCGATTGTGGAGGGGAGGTCTGGAAAAAAAATAAATATCATGCTTAGTGGGAGATAATGACTAAACTAGCAAGGATACAATCTTAGAATTTAGTCGTCAGAGTCAATATAATTCTAGATGAAGAAAATCCAAGATATTGCCATGAGAAGGGATCCCCACAGTGGGAAAGAGGTTAAAACTTTTCATAAAGAAGGTCAAGGAACCTTGATTTTGGTTGTGTACTCCATGTGGATGGTGTGAGTGGATGAGGTTTAGTTAGCCACGTGGATGTTGAAGTTGTACAGGATGAAGGCAGGTTTGGGGAAGAGAGGACACAGGGAGCCAGGCTCCAAATGTCAACTCAAATAGAGTGAATAATCAGGATATGACATCAGTAGGATAGAGAATGGGCAGGAATGATTGGGGTTGGAACCCAGAGGGGATGTTGATTGAAGTGGGAGAGAATTTCCCTGAGAATGGGAAAATCAGCACATAGAAAAAGATGTCCTCTTTACCTTCATCTACTACTACTTTGGAAAGAAATCACAACATTTTCTCTGGAAGGAGTAAAGAGGATAGAGATAGGGATAAAGCTGTATTGACCAGGAATAGCCATGTGAAGGAGATTTGGGGATCATTCAGTGAAAAGAACAAGGGGATGGGTTATAATGACACAGAGACTCCACTGTGCTCTCAAGAAAGGATTAGGACATTGGCAAGAGGGTGAGGTTCTGAGCTTCAAGAGAGTGAGAGTAGAGAGGGGAAGACTGGGGAAAAATTATAGAAGACCCTGGGACATTATGATTCCCTTGACCTTAAGGGTGATAGACACAAAATAAGATGGAGGAGAGGACTTACTTAATTACTTGATTTCTCAGCCTCTCACATAGGAGAGATAATAGAAGTGTTAGGATAGAAGTGGAAAGGGATAATGACAAAGAGTTGCTCTCCACGAGTTGGGTGAAGGCTCCAAGAAGAGCATGGGGCAGACAAATCTTTCTCAGAATTAGATGGAGAGAGGGTGTAAATGAAGTTTTCTCCTTTTTCTCAAAGTCATCTCAACTTATCACCAGGACAATGTTGTGAAAAGGACATCTTTGAAAACCCCAAACAACATTTTTTTTTAAGAAGATAAAGTAAATCCAATTTGTTGAGATGTTTCTGCTGTGCTTGGAGATAAATCACATTATTGTATTTTATCAGCAGATTGGTGGGTAGTTTAACAGCTTAAAACTGGCAGCAAAATTGAAAGGTCTCTGAGTATTTACGAAGAATCCATTATTTTATGCAGGTTTCTGGACAGTGTCAATCAAATATGTGCTGAGAAACACAAAGTGATTATGTAAATCAGGACAGCTTGATAAGGAGGGTTTGCAGAAGGAGGAGAGGGAAGAAGGTAGGCTGGGCAGCAGTAGGTATGGCAAGGAATTTCCTCCTTGGATGGGCACTGTAAATTCTTGTATGTGGAGGGACCCAAAGCCATGAGGGTCAGTGTTGTGCCTCTTATAGAAGTCTCTACTTAGTACAACGTAGTGATCCAGTGTGCAGTCTGTGAGGTTACACTGCCTGGTTCCCATCCCAGATCTACCATTTATAACACTGGGTGATCTTGGTTTCTCTACACATTAAATGGGGCAAATAATTTACTTGTCTTAACTTGACCATTGTGAGAATAAAATAAAGCAAATGTATAAAAAGTACTCAGAATATTTCTGATACATAGCACACATGTTGTGCTCCTATTATGATTTTCTGCATTTTATGTGTTTCCTTTTCTGTACAGATACAGATGTTTAGGGATCCATATAGTCAAGTCACATCCTTCTTGATGTAAGAGACAGAACTAAGGCATGGTTTTCTCCATCACTATGTCAAAGTCATGCAGACACCTGCATGCCAGGGAAGAAGAAGCATCCCAAGACTTATTCCTAGAGAACTAGGTCATTGAAGTAGCGGACTAACTGTCTGGGTCTTCACTTTTCCTTGAAATGAGAAGGCTAGGAAGTTCTAGTATAGCAATGTCACCAGAGCATGAGGTCCAATTAGGAGTTATATAACAGTTACTGCATTCTCTCTGCCACAGCAGAGCTGGTTGCCCTTGGTGTAATTATAGACACAGTGGACAGAAAAAAAGGTGGACAGATGTGAGGTACACAGACCCCCTGACTAGGGCCAGGAAGCCTTTGTTGCTGCCAAAATGCTTTGTATATTCTTCAAGGTTACCTTTCGAAGGATTTCCATAATTATATTTATGTCTTTGTCTTCTTTACTAGATGAATATGAATAATATTCATCTCGATATGAATATTCTCAGTATGAATAATAAAAAAAATAACATTTAATCAGCATTTATTCTGTCTCAGTTATCTCTTTGATGCTAACATCTTTTAGCTCTTATAGTATTTGGTACATAGAAAAACCTAGAAAATGTTCAACAAGAATAGATGAAATCTATTTAAATAGACTAGTTATTTACTTAGCTTAGGCTTTGACTCAAATTACTTGTCCTCTCCAAGTCTTAACTTGTCGATTATTCCTGGCACATA
This sequence comes from Glaucomys volans, assembly GCA_020662805.1. Taxonomy (NCBI): domain Eukaryota; kingdom Metazoa; phylum Chordata; class Mammalia; order Rodentia; family Sciuridae; genus Glaucomys; species Glaucomys volans. Next base: position 19,590 of record JAJEJO010031250.1, read on the forward strand.
TTAGGGCCTTTAGTAGATTTCATTTAACTGAAATGAAACCCTCTTCACCAGTTAAGGCTAAGAATAGGTTATGGTATACTATTATTTCCAGATCTCTGCACATGGTTCCATGTTTCCATATGTAGCTACCCATTCAGCTATTTCTGCTTAGATGTGCAGTGTGCACCCTTAGGCTTGTGTTCAAACACTACCTCTTCATGTCCACCTCTTGCCAAATCCTCTCCCTGGATACCCCATCCCAATGAATGACATTGACATCCACCCAGTTATTCAAAACAAAAATGTAGGACTTGTCATTCTTCTCAGTCAACATCCAGTCCATCAGCAAATCCTCTAAGTTCTCTGGGTCTGGTTCTTTACCACCCACTTCACTAATTCAACCCTTGTGCACATCATCCTCATTTCCTGCATGAAGTATTGAAATTGTCTCCTAAATTGTCTCTGTGCTTTCCCTCTTTTAAACTAATTGCATTCTGGGTGTCAGGATTCCAACCACTTCAGCTCCTTCCAGGGAAATGATGGGTGCAATGAAGTGATGACCTATTCAGCTGAAGAACAAGGCAGAAGAAAATGTATGAAGTGCGTGTGTGTGTGTGTGTGTGTGTGTGTGCATGTGTGTGTATGCATGCATGAGTATGCACATGTGTTTGGCAGCTCACAGTACTAGGGAGGCAAGAAAGTTTAAGAGAATCAAAGTCATAGGACAAATGAATACATAAGAGAATCAAAATCATAGGACAAATGAATACAGAGGAAATCTCAAACAGGACTAGGCAGTCCTTGGGAAAAAGGGCAACTACCTAGGTAGGAGAAAGGAGTCCTTGGGGTGAGCCCAGTAGGGAGGTGTTCATGATTTTGTGCTTCAAATGAACTGGAAAGGCTGCTCACCTGTTAACTGAACAACTAATGCTAAGCATTTTCTGATTATAGGCTCTACTATTCCACCCTATTGATGAATGTTTAGGGCATGATAAAAGGTTTATAATAAACTTATCAAACCTCAAAAAGGACTGGTGTTTAGGTGTTGATCTTTTCTCTCAGCTCCCTAGTCACATTCACCTGCTTTCTTCCAGCAAACCTGGAATCCTAGATGTGGGCATTTGGTGACACTTGTTGAATGAAAACCTTGTAGTTTATTCACATGAGGATAGAACAAAGGACTGCCAAAGAGAGGACTCTGGTAAATATCTACAGAGGCTAAGGAGCATTGAGAAGTACTGGCTATTCTTTTTATCTATCATGGCTCCATTTTGAGATCTCAGAGAAGCATAAGACAGTCTTTTTATTTGCAGTCCCAGTGCTGCAAGATGAACAGTACTGAATTTCTGCAGTGCCTTATTGCGCTGCTATATGCACGGATTCCCAAAATCCTTCCAATTGAAGATAATGTGTCAGCCTGATCCTCTTATAGCAAAAACAAAATACAAAGAAAACCTAGGATTCCCTGGCTGCAGACTTGTGGTCAAATGTGAAGTTCCAGTTTTGACAGTATATTTAATTGAGAGCTGTGGTTTATTTTGTTTGCTGAGCTAAATTGGCATCAGTACAAATAAAAATGTGCAAAAGCATAGCTGCAGGCTTAGGAGAGTGCCAGTAAGAAAGAAAGAGGGAAATTGTGATATAAAACCATGGAGTTGAGTTCGTCTTCCTTTTTTATGATTTTTCTCTTATTTTTCTGTCTTTCTTGGCTGCAGTGCCAGGCCCAGTGATATTTCCAAGCCATCTGTATAGAGCCACAAGGCTGCTAGTACAGCCTCTCCTGCCTTCCTTTCTTGGTATTGTTATAAGCTCTAACTCAATGCACACAATTTGTCCAAAATCACAAGAACGGCAGTCATTCATCCTTTCTCCTTTGGGTGACAATTGTGTCTGCCTTTCTTCCTCTTGGCCTCTTGTCAGAACCTGGGAGCTAAAAGGGTAATGCTGTTTCCATTTGCGGCTTTGGAATGTGGACCAGGCAATGCTGTTTAGGTGAACGAAGAGCTTACAGTCATGAGAATAATCTTAGGCATTAGGTGAAAATACGTCCCAGAATTTGGTGCTTAGAAACTTTGTGTTGGAAGACTATGGCCTCTATTTTCTAGCAAACATAATTCCTGGGATGCTTGAGTTTCAGAATTGGGAATAATTTGGAGTCTATCATGTATGCATGTATAGAATAATATATGTCATTGCAGACACTTTTCCCCTTTTGCAAACTGGCATTATTTCTCCAG
>JAJEJO010031254.1:0-11912 GCA_020662805.1 Glaucomys volans
AAAGAAAAAGATGTATTTTTTTTTTTCTTGGAATCTGCCTGACCTATGAATGAATTTTATCCCTGAGCTATCAGATTGTTTTGATTCTTCTTCCTGTAACCCTGGTATTGGGTTAGGAGTCTTGCTGGGGACCCTCAGATGATGTGGCAGGAGGGGCTTTTTAAGGGTGACTGGCGTGCCTCTTGCTGTTAGACACAGCCTGTCCCGTGTGGGAGTCGGCATGTCCCCCCAGGAGCGACACGATACATGCCAGCAGCTGCTGCCTGTCTGTGCTTTCCTCTCAGGGTCCGGGAGAATCGCTACGTGGGGTTCGGGAACACAGTGCCGCCACAGAAGAAGGAAGACGATTTCCTCAACAACGCCATGTCGTCCCTGTGCTCGGTGAGGGTCCCAGCCCTGCAGAGCAGCCCACAGGCAGGGTGGCCCCGGTGTGGGCGTGCGGGAGGGCCTGGGGTGATCCGCTCTGTTTCATCTGATTGGAGGCCCTTCTCCCTCACCTTCAGCAAAGTATTCTGTGTAAAAATGTGGCTTAAATTATTCAGATCCCAGATACATCTGGCAACAAAGCATCTGTTTCAAGGTACATTCTTTCAAAGACCCTCCATGGCTGTCCTCTCTCCAGGGAATACCCTGAACCCAGTTGCCTGGGCACCTGTGCTGTGGGCTGGCCCAGGAGGCAGGCAGTCTAGGGGCAGCCTGGCTGTTGGCACCCCTGGGCAGCAGTGCGCAGCCCTGTGGTGTGTGGGCCTGCTTTCATGGCCCAGAAGCTCTAGGCTAGATGTCCAGGGCACGACAGCTTGGGTTTGCCGCTAGTCATGGAAATACACTTTGGCTCCATTCATTTTCCAAGGAAACCAGTTTAAAAACAAAACACTTTTTTCATTATGCGCCGGTCTGCAATTTTAATACTAATCCCCGGGGGTCCAGCCAGGGAGGGCTGTTAAACGGCAGCTGGTGCATCCATTCTTGGTCACTGCCTAGGAAAAGATGAGGGACCACATCTTCACAGCAGGGTGTGCAGCAGGGCAGGTGCCCGTGTGAGAAGGGGTGAAAGCAAGACTCGTGTGCAGGGTGGGTGGGGTCGCCCCTGACAGGCACAGGAGGCAGGCTCTGCTCTGGGCTGTCTTTTGAATCACACGTTTGTATTCCAAAACAAACGGATTTCTCATTCGGAAGCTCTTGCGAGCTGTGTCTCCACCTCCAAGGAGCGCCAGTGCTGGGCCCCCAGAGCCCAGCTCCAGAGCTGAATCGGGCCTGGCAGGTGGCCTGGCTGACACTGGCACTGGCACTGGCACTGAGGTCCTTCTCCCTTGTGGTGGCTATTGAGTCCTTCCTAGGGAAGAAAAGAAGGTTTTAGCTTGAAACCCGTTGTGGGTTTTATAGAAGTTCTACGTCTTCCTCACCCGGCTCCCCTCTGCTGATGGTCTCAGTGGGAAGACAGCCACTGGCAGCTGTCAGGCATGGAGGTTTCTGCCTTCCCTCCATTAGGAGGGTGTCAGCTGGTGTGTTTCTGTAGTTCTGGGGGTTGAACCCAGGTCCTCGTGCTCCACCACTGAGCTACATCCCCAGCACGTAGCGGTGATTCGATGAGATGTTTCTTTCTAAAGAGCTTTGATTTAGCTTGGAAGGCTTAGGAGAAAACCGCCTTGACTTACATGGAGGCCTCTAACCCCTCCACCCCGTCTACTCCTCTGTGGGAGGCAGGAGGGAGCAAGCAGAGAAACAGGCATGAACTGAGCACATAGGCCTGGCAGCTCTGTCCTGTGGCAGGCTGGTAGCTGAGTCCTTTTGTGGTGGCCACTTGCAACATGTGCTGTGTACTTGTGCTGAGCACCTTAGCTGGGGCAGCGGTGCCAGGAACTGCAGGCACCTCATTTTCTCCCCATGTAGGGATTGCAGAGGTAGGTTTGAGGTGCCCTCTGTGGGGTCCTTCTCTGCAGAAATCCTTGCTGGACCGGTCAACGCAGTGTGCCAAACTCTGAACCCTGACGTGCTTTTTTCTGTTTCCTTCTCAGGGCTGGAGCAGTTTTACCACGGGAGCCAGCAGGTTTGCCTCTGCGGCTAAAGAGGGCGTAAGTCACCTCAGGGTGCATGCTGGCTACCACTGGCCTGGGGTCCTTGGAGACTGCTCCTAGGACCTCTGACCATGCTCTGGGCCTCACGCCCCAGCAGAGAGCCCAGGCCTTGGCATCTGCAAATCGTCCAGGAGTCTTTGCTGTAGTGGCTGGTGTTTCTCTGGCAGTGACCAGCTGTCTGCAGAAGTTGACTTGGCCCTTCTGGCCCCCAGGCCCCACTCTGTCCCAGCAGATAGGTCATGGGTGCCTGTATTCCAGATTCTGCCTCATAGTCTTCAGAGTAGTAGTACGATGAGTTAGGGTTTCTCTCTTGCCTCTGCTTTAAACAAGGGGAGAAGCTGGGACTTGGTCAGGACACCAGTGCTGTGTGGGAAGCACTCCTGGCCCCACAGTGCCCTGGTCAGTGCTAAGGGAAGGAGCAGGTTCAACTGGACAGGGTACATCCTGGCAGAGGCCCTGGGTGTGGGACTTCCCAGATAGCCATGGCTCTGAGAGAAGCAGGGACAGAGGTGGCTGTGCCCACCGACCCAAGCAGACAGGCCAGCAGCACCCACAGCTGGAGCCGCTGGATGGGCTCACTGCTGCTCTGCCATGTGGCAGCCTCTGGCTCCTGCCGGGGCCTCCGCGTCTTACTTCTGGAGAGGGGGTGTGCAGGGCAGGGCAGGTGCCTTCCAGCCTAGGTGTCTGGCCAGACCTGTTCTTTCTTCAGGTGTCAGCTGTGTCCCTGTTCATGCTGGGTCCTGAGCTGCCCCTATATTGGGGCAGATGGGGCTGAGGCAGCGGGGAGGCCCGTAGAAGGCAGTGTTGGGTGGCTGCTGGTCCCAGCTCCTGCATGGAAGATGGTCACCCTGTGGTTCACCCAGCCCAGCGTGGCCAAGGAGCATGAGGAGCTGGCCTCTCACAGCTCTCCTGGGCACCTGGGAGCTGCTGCTGGAGCTGCTGCTGGGGCAGGTGGCAGTCAAGGTGGCCTTCAGGAGGTGAAACCTGAAGGTTCGCTTCAGACTGTTGACTCAAGACCTCTTTGTTTCTCCTTTCAGGCTACAAAATTTGGATCCCAAGCAAGTCAGAAGGTAAGAGTTCACAGTTTAACACTCCCATGTGAGTCTGTGCGTTCACATGTATGGTCTGGAAGCTTTTTGGTTCTGCGCCCAGAGCCCAAGGATCCTGACCCAGGGGGCCTCCCATCGTCAGTAGGGTCACCTCAGTGCCTACACAGTTCACTGGGGACTGGAGGCTGCTGGCCAAGGGCTTTGCGTCACAACCTGAGGCAGGCTCAGCCTTTGCTCCTTTTTCCTTCAGCACCTGGTGTGGCCCCAGCAGGACACAGGTGCTCAGGGCTGTCCTGTGTGCTGTGGGCATTGCCAGGAGTCCAGTTCCCAGGAGGCCCCTGTGGCCTGCAGTGCTCACTGCTTATGGGCGCTTCCTCCTCCGAGGGCTCTTTTGTCACACACCCCTAGCCGTGCCCCTCAGGCAGGCATCCTCACTTTGTGCTGGAGCCTGTATCAGGCTTCTGAGTCACGCTCCCGGATTCTGGAATGTGGTGAGTTTATAGCAGAGTTGCCCCCACCAGACCCTGGCACGGGCTGACCCAAGGCCTGGCGACACCTGCCCAGTGCCACCTCAGCAGCGCAGCCAAGGGGTGTGTTCTCTGCTGCTGGGTGCTCTAAACACTGCTCCTCCTGCCTGCTCTCTTCCTGCTCTCCTGTCTCCATGCCATCTGGGTCAAGTTTTGGGGCTACAAGCAGCAGCCAGAGCCGGTAAAGCCCCACATCTGTGGTGCATGCTGCCCGCGTCCGCTGGAACCTGCTTTGCTCTGCCTGCTGTGTCCCCTGCGTTGTCCCTCTGTGTGTGCCGCACTCCACCTCCCTGGCCTGCTGGGCTGGAGGCGGCCCACAGCTCCCCACAGATCCTGCGTGCTGATTGGCCTGGGGGAGCTCCAGAACATGGGGCTTGTCGAGGTTTTCCTTAGCTTCACTAACCCTAACCCACACCATCCCCAGAATCACCCTGCTGGGAAGGACCCGCTGTTGTGTAGTCATCCCCCTAACATCCTTTGGCTTGCTCTTCCTGACCTTGCGGGGGGTGGGAGGTCACGCCACACCCCAGGCAGCTCTGTCTGCCAGAGGCCTGCTGTTCCCAGTGGCTCTCCCTCTGCTTCTGCCTGAGCCTCCCCTCCTGTTGGGCCTCCAAGTCCGTTCCTGGGAGAGGAGGGCGAGGCCCCGCAGGCAGCCTGCTGCTGCCGACCTGCTGTCCTCACGATGAGAGCGTGGGCTCGAGGCTTTGGCTCCCATGGCGAGCAAGCTGGGGCCCAGGGAGCCCTTCCTGGTGTCATTACTGTGACCTGCTCCCACGGTGTCCTCATCCTGCTGCCTGCCTTCAGTCAGCAGAGCCTGCTGGGCTGGTGCTGGCTGTGTGTCGTGGGAGGGCTGCTGCACGGCTCTCAGGTGATGTCCCCCTCAACAGGCTTCGGAGCTGGGCCACAGCCTGAACGAGAACGTCCTCAAACCTGCACAGGAGAAGGTAGGCAGCACCAAGGCCAAGGGCATCCCGTCCACCAGGCCCTCCATTCTCTAGGGGCTGTGGGTGTGTGCGGGGGCTGCAGACCACCTGTTCCTGCAGTGAGGCCCAGTGGCCCCCTGCTCGACTGGCCCAGGCAGCCTGGGCCTCCATCCCTGCTGGGACCCACTCGGCTCAGCCAGTGCTGGAGCCACCTCCCCTCTGCCTCACACCCCAGAGGCCCAGCCTGTGCTCCCAGGAGTGTGAGGGTGTGGCCAGCAGCCCTCCGAGCAGTTGGGGCAGGAGACGGCCCTCTGAGGAGTCCTGGTAGTGATATGGTCTTGGGAGACCAAGGTTGGGGTCCTGGCCTGTGTAGGGCTGAATACGACGGCCTCTCACTAGTGACCCACACTCCCCAAGCTTCTGTCTCCCCTCATGATGCCTTTAATCTATGCAGGTGAAAGAGGGAAGGATTTTTGATGATGTGTCCAGTGGGGTCTCTCAGTTGGCATCCAAGGTAGGGCAACCCCACCTGGCGTGGGGGCATGGTGAAGCCAGTCTCCATATTCCAGGCCCTGTGTGGGCACCAGTGGTGGGTAGGAGGCCTGGTGCTTCCTGCCCCACATGGCCTTGGTCACAGCAGTGGCCACTGTCTTCTGGTGCCTGAGGGCTTGAGGAATATGGAAACAGCTTGAGTGGTGGGGACTTGGCAGCCGCTGACCTATTGCTTCTTCCCTTCCTCTTGCTGCTGCTGGCCTTTCCCTTGGTAAGTGCCAACACCTGCCTTAGCTGTCACCAGCCTCATGACCTGTAGAGACTTGTGTGTATGTGGGGTGTGTGGTCTGGGTGCCCTGGGCTGGGGAAACCTTGGGGACCTTCTGTCCACCATGATTAAGAGAGCCCAGCCAGCCAGCAGCTTTCAGTCATGTCTGCTTTGTCCTCCCAAGTGCTGAGTGTGAGCTTGCAAAGGCCACAGCCTGCCATTCTCCACACAAGGCCCACCTCCAGCAGCACCAGCTTGCTTAGGATGGACCATGCGGAAGTAGGGGACGGCCATGTAGCAGTAGTCCCAGTGACTCGGGGGACTGAGGCAGGAGGATCACCACTTAGCAAGACCCTGTCTAAAATAAAGGGCTGCGAATGGTGGCACACCCTTGTAATACCATGACTCGGTGGCTGAGGCAGGAGGATGGCGAGTTCAAGGCCAGCCTGGCAATTAAAAGACCCTGTCTAGAAAGTAAATTAAAAGGGATGGGGAGCTGGGCGTGGTGGCGCATGCCTGTAATCCAAGCAACTTGGGAGGCTGAGTCAGGAGGATCGCGAGTTCAAAGCCAGCCTCAGCAACTTAGCGAGGCCCTAAGCAACTCAGTGAGACCCTGTCTCTAAATAAAATACAAAATAGGGCTGGGGATGTGGCTCAGTGGCTGAGTGTCCCTGAGTTCAATCCCTGGTTCCAAAAAAAAAAAAAGGGATGGGGGTTGGGGTTGTAACTCGGTGGTATAGGGTTTGCCTAGCACATGTGAGGCACTGAGCTCGATGCTCAGCACCACATAAAAATAAATAAAACAAAGGTATTTTTTTAAAGGGGGAGGATAGGGATGCAGTTCAGTGGAAGAGCACCCCTGGGTTCAGTTCCCGGTACTGCAAAAAAGCAAACAGCCAGCAGCAGATCTGTGTGAGGCCTGAGCTCCGCTGTGTCGCGGGTGTGTCTGGGTCAGGGCACCTCACTCAGCCCTGCCAGCTCTTCCCAGCAGTGTACGCTTGCGTCTGTGTGGGAGGCCCCTGGAGCTGCTGCCCCATGCCGAGTGGAGCCCTGGCTAGCCCTCCTCTCCATCCCTCAGGTCCAGGGAGTTGGCAGTAAGGGATGGCGGGACGTCACCACCTTCTTTTCTGGGAAGGCAGAGGACCCCTCAGACAGGTATGCTTTAACCCCCCCGCCCCCAGGTCCTGTGTCCTGGCCCCACTTCTCAGGCTTTCTGAGAGGCAGTGAGCGTGCTGGGCCCTGGGCCCTGCCTCTGCTGTGAACAAGGGCTCTGCTGAGCCCAGGGCCCCTGCTCACGGGCAGAAGCCACCTTCTCTCCTGAACCTGATGTTCTGTTTGGTAAATAGCCTCCAGTTCTTGTGACTGACAGAGCGTGGGCTCTGGCAGCAGGAGACTGCGTCCTTTCTGGCCGGCGGTCCTGTGCTCCCAGCCCGGGTGGCCCTCCCAGGCCAGTTCCCTCTGCTCTACAGTCAAAGCAGTAGTTCCCTCCTGGCGGGTCAGCCACAGCACGGCAGGGAAGCGCTTGGCAGGGCTGTCAGCCCCTATCCAGGCACAGCACTGGGCTGGCCCAGAGCAGTCACCCCAGCTGGGCAGTCTGGGGCGCCTTGGCTCTAGCATGGTGTTGCCATCTCTGTTGAGCTCCTCCTTCTCTCTGTAAAGACCCCTGGAGGGCCACAGCTACCAGAACAGCACCGGGGACACCTTCGCAAGCAGCACCATAGACCAGAGCTTCTGGGAGACCTTTGGGAACACTGAGCCCCCCAAGGCCAAGTCCCCGAGCAGCAACAGCTGGACCTGCGCAGATGCTTCCACAGGGCAGAGGAGCTCGGACAGCTGGGATGTGTGGGGCTCGGGCTCCGCGTCAAACAAGAACAGCAACAGCGATGGCTGGGAGAGCTGGGAGGGCTGGGAGAGCTGGGAGGGTGCTGGTGGCGAGGGCAGGGCCAAGGCCACCAAGAGGGCGGTGCCATCTGTGGCAGCGGATGACGCCTGGGACAACCAGAACTGGTAGGGCCCTCAGCCCAGCCCCCAGCCCCACCTGGTGACTGCTGTGTGTGCACTTTGCCTTGTCCCAGCTCCTCCCTCCTCCTGACCCAAGAAACAGCAGCCACAGCACGAAGGCAGCGTCTCAGGCCGGACTTGAGTTGGTGCCGTGGTGGGGCATGCGAGTGGGGTTGCGCTCTCCCAGGGCACGTGCCTGCCGCGCACGTGCCCCTCAGGACTCCAGGACGCAGCAGCTTCTTGGCTCCTCAGTCCTGGGGACCAGATCCCTTTGGGGGCTGGGCCCTGCTGCTGCTGGGGCAGCTCAGGGCTGCAGCCTCGCTCAGAGCCACTCGCCCTCCAGTCTGTGTGAAAGTGCCCTTGTACCTTTAATGAATTGTGCTAGTTTTTTTTTTTTTTTCCCCTCGAAGAAAATCCCTGGAGTCAGATGGACGTGCTGAAGGCGGTTTCGCCAGCCCCCGGCCTGGTCCACGTCTGTGGCCCTTGCTCTGAAGCCCATTGTTATGACCTCTGGCTTTCCTAGCAGCCCCATCCAAAAAGCCCTCCATAGACGGCTGCTTGAGGCCCAGGGACTCTGGCCGCAGCCCTTTAGCTTGCCCACCCCGGAATGCCCTGGACCCCTCAGAAACGAGCAGGGTAGGGCTAGAGAAGCAGGTGCAGCAGGTGGGCTGTCTGTCCATGTGAGGGTCGTGATGGAGCTGGCACGAGTGCAGGTGGGGCTCCAGGGCCTCCCAGGAGGAAAGCCTGCCAGTGTTCTGCAGTTTGCTCTCTGCCATGGTTAGCGCTTCCCCATCCCAGGCCTGGAGGGCCATGGCACGGGGGCCGTGCCCAGCTGCACCCATGGCTCTCCCTCCCGTTTGCCCGTCTTGCCCTGCGGTACTTGGGTCTCACTGAACACAGCGGAGCACCCACAGGCTCAGCCTGTCGGACTGTGGGGAACAAGGGCAGCACAGCCCCGGGACTTTGTGAGGCCCTGGAGCCCTACAGATGAGGCCCTCCTGTGCTGCGGGCCTGTCAGGGGCGTGCCTGCCTCCTCTCCTGGCACCCCCACCCCACCTGACTCCAGTGTGACCAGCAGTGCATGCACCTGATGCTCCTCATGTGGTTTATCTGGGCTCTTCCTGTTCCCCCGCAGCTGGCCAGGCCATCGGGTCCCGTCTGTCCCCCTTGAGGGTTCTAGCCACTTGAGTCTGGGATGGGCCTTGGATTCAGGGAGTCCTGCTGTGTGGGCTTGTAGCTCTAGGTGGCGGGTCTCAGGACTTTCCTGAGCCAGGGAGCAGTCACTGAAGGAGTGTCCTGCCACAGTGGGCTGAGCTGAGGGCCCAGCATAAGGCTGTAGGGCAGAGAAACAAAGCTGGGCACAGCAGTTGCCCCTTCTCTATGGGCCTGCCCCTGCTGGGAGGGGAGCTGCCGTGGATCAGGGCGTGCAGTGCACACCAGCACCCACTTGTGGAAATGGCCGTTGTCTAGTCTAGTGGACCACCTGCCCTAGGGTCACTGGGCATGGGAGGTGGCCCCTTTTTGAGTGCTTGCTTGAGCCCCAAGGCCACTTCCAGGACCTCTCCCAGGAGAGGCAGGTGGAGCCTTGCCCTGTCATGGGCAGCCTGAGCTTTGCCGAGCCTGATCCCTGTGCTCTGTGGGCCACTGACTGAAGGGGGTCCTGTAGAGCCCATGGGAGCAGGGAGCTGGCGAGCCCTAAAGGGGCACTTCCTACATGAGCACAGGGGCGAGGACCAGGCAGGGCACAGTGAGCCAGCAGCATTGCTGCCTCCACCGCCCTAGATGCCAGGGACCCAGCAGAGGCCCACTATCATCCTCCCAAGCGCCTCAGGCCTCACTGAGCTGGGCCCTTCAAGGATTCATGGGCTTGACATCCTGGGAGTTAAGGAGGGATAGCAGAAGGGACAGGCATGGCTCCTGGACCCCAGCAGGGCCTATCTGGCTCCTCCATACACTCCAGACCCTCACAGGACAGAGAGCAGGAAGCTGCCTCTGTCCCAGTCTGTGCCCCGACCCCAGAGGGTAACCTTGGCCAGGAGAGGCCTCGTGGAAGAGACAGTTGGCTCCGAGTAAGTGGCCCCCAGGGGCTGTCCTGTCCTGGTGCACTTTAGGACAGAGCTGCCAGACAGGTGTGCACAGGCCCCAGGCCAGGTGTGGGTGCAGGGGAGTGTAGTTCCCGGGTCTGTTTTTGGCTCTAGCTTGGTCTTGGCTTCTGGCCAGCTGGATTGGAGAGTGAGCAGTGAGGTTGCCTCCGACCTCCCAGACAGCTCCAGGGAGCCAGACTGACCCCCAGGTGTCCACATGCCTGTGCTGTTTGTCTCAGATCCCCCACCCCCACCCTAGGCACCAGCCTGACTAGTAGATACTTTCCAACACTAGTCCCGTCATCTCTGGAATGCTTGATGGACTGGTTTTCTGAGTAGCCACTGGACAGCCCCTCATCACACCCATCAACTTTTGTTGTCCCCGGCCCTAACCAGCCCCTGCTGGCAGGGACCAGTTGTGGCCCAGCAGTGAGCCAGCAGGAAGAAAACCAAGCTGAAGATCAGTGTGTCGGGGTTGAGGTGATGAATGAACAGGGGCAGCTGGAAGGGGAACTGTCGGCCCTGTTCTGGCCAGCCAGGAGGAGGCTGGAGGGTCCATGGAGGCTTTTCCTGCAGACCCTTGGGGTCACCCCACCCCCATTGGTGGGACATGGGGTAGAGACCTCCAGGATGTGGCCCCAGAGAGCTCACCTGTCCCGTCTGAACCTCAGGTCTGAAGGGTACTACGGGGGCCATCAGGGATCTCCGGGCAGGCCTGGGGTCAAAAGGCACAGGACCACCCACGTGGAGCTCATGGCTATGGGCCAGCTCTGGAGTCCCAGCTGACGGCCTGAGGTCTGATTGGGCCCTTCAGAGGCTGGCATGAGGGCGTGGGTGCTGTCAGTGGGGCATCAGGGAGGCAGGTTGTCTGTCCTTCCCTAGTGGGTCAGTCACTGGCCAGGCAGCTCAGGGCTGGGTGTCGCCTCCCAAGTCTCTCCTGGGGGAGGGCAGCTGTGATTGAGGGGGCCTCACAGTTGCTGTGACTGCAGACACTAGCCTCCCGTAGCCCAGCAGAATATACCTCCAGGGACGTGGCCCAGGACAGGCAGACTTGAGTTCCTGGAAGGTCTGCCTGGGACTGGAGGCCAGCCTTCAGGGGAGCTGCGGACCATTGGGAGTGCTAGGAGGGCTTCGCTGGGGGCAGTGCTCACCAGACCTGTACAGAGCAGAGGGCTCTTGGGGAAGTAGATGGTGTGGACAAGGATCTGAGCCTGGGGGATGCTGGATTTGGGGTTCTGGGGCGTACAGGAGAGAAGGAGGAGGCTGAGTGGCCCCTTGTCTGATGGCAGCCTAGGATTTGGGAGCTGCTCCAACCTGCTCCCTCCAAATAGGCTGTCAGAGACCCCTGGCACCCACCAGCTCAGGGGCCCATGTGGTGGCCTTGTCTTAAGTGACCTTCCCTGTGAGCTCCCTTTTGTGGGATTAGCCCTCTGGGAATCAGGCATTAGGTGCTTGGCCCTTGCAGTCTGGTGGTTTCCCAGCATGTACACTGGGGTCCTTTGTGCTGGGACCACTGTCTCTTTGGAGACGCCCCAGGCAGCAGCACACAGGGTGGGGCTGGGGTGACAGGGCATGAATATTGGATGTGGGGCTTTTCATAAGCCCTGTCCTAACTGGCCACAGCAGGACCAGAATGGATAAGAAGGCCCTGGGGAGTGAGGGACGCTGTCCTTGGAGCAGGAGGAGGTTGGTGACTTGCTGCACTTCTGGGGCTGAGTGGATTGGGGAGCCACCAGGGATCCACTCAGGTCTGTGAGGATGCCCTTGACCTTTTGGGAAGGTTGGGATAGGAGCGGAGCTCCTGGGTGGGCAGCAGGGTCAGGGTGCAGCCTGGAGGCCTGGGCTGTCCTGAGCTCTCACTAGCCCGGGGGACACAGGGAAGGTGATGTCCAGCAGAGAGGGTGGGAGCTGTTTGACTTCGACAGGTCCAGTGGCCTGGGAGTGCTGGGGGCTGCGCAGCTGGAGCCTCTGTGGCTGGACAGGGTCCAGCTCATCACTGCCTCCCTTCCAGGCAGCTGATGCTGGGGTCTCCTGTGTGGTTGCTCGGCACGGGCTTGGCACCCCAGATGGGATCCAATTCCCTGGAAGGGGACTCCTGCCAGGATGGGGCTGTGTGCTGGGAGACTTCCCACCGCAGGGTCTTCCCTGGGAAGGGGCAGCTGCCACCCTGGGATGCCCCTGAGCACACACAGGGAGAGGTGTTCAGTTGGTGTGTGTGATGGGGGGGAGTTGAGACTTCCTGGAGGAGGCCCTGTTGTCACCTCTGTTCAGCACAAAGGGGTGGTGGCCTCGGACAGATCATCTCCACCCACCTCCCAGACCAGGTTCTGTGTGTGCCCTGGCCCTCCTGCCCAGCAGCAGCCACTGGGTCACCCTGGTCTCTGTACTTTCAGCCCTCTAAGCACCCTGACTTTGATTCCCAAGCCCACCAGGTGGGCTCCAGGGTCCCCCACTCACCCAGCCCTGTCTGACTGCAGCCCCACTGGGTGGGCT
>JAJEJO010031257.1:0-20103 GCA_020662805.1 Glaucomys volans
CTTCGAAAGTCCCTGCTTAGGTTTTGATGCTCTGAAGTCACTGTATTGAAATTTTTTAAATTCTATCTTGGAGTTTGTGTCTTGTAAGTCAAATGTGACAGTGGAACTGCTCTGGAGTCACCTTCCCGTTTCCCGGAGGAGGACTCTCAGCTGCCTGCATCCCATCCTCTTCAGCCCCCTTCCCCTGTCCCCACCTGAGCAGGCCTGGGGAGGGTCTCGGAGGGAGGGGCTGACTGCTGGGATTTGAGCTCCCTCCTACATTTGCTGCTACCTCATCTTAGACGTATTAGTTAACCTCTCTAAGCCTCAGTTTCCTCATCTGTAAAATGAAGAATGATTTTTGCTCTGTGAAATTGTCATGAGGGTTAAATTAAAACCCCCTGTAGAGCATTCTGCACTGTGCCTGGTACCCAGGAAGGGCTCCGGGAATGGCAGTTCTTGGTTTCTCACAAGCTGTGAGGTGGGTATTGTGATTCCAGTGGACAGATGAGAGACTGAGGCCCAAGAAGACACAGTCATGCACCCAGGAGGTTGCTAAATGGAAGAGCCCAGGTGCAAACCTAGAGCTGCTAATTTCCAAAACGCATGTGCCTGCCCACCGTACCACACTGCCACTCCCAAAGAGGGCCTCTTCTGATGGTTTGAGGTCCTACCCCAGGATGGTTTCTGAGGTCTTCAAACCATGGCCCTCTGAACTTGGGATCTGACAGGTCGTCGCGGCTCTTAAAGTCCTATTGGTGATCAAGATCGCCTTCCCAGGTAGCAACTATGACCGTCATTATGTACAAACCCCAAGAGACCACTCGTGTCCATTTAACTTCCCTTCCACAGAGCCTCATACGGTGCCATGCCCAGACAGGCACTTAACACATTCCTTTGATGAAAATCTATGTATCTGCTAAGGCTGGAAAAGCATTCATTTTCTTTGCCCCTACCTGATATTTGATGCCGAGACAGCGGCAGGAGACAAGCAACAAGAATAATTTAATAAAAGCACAATTGGAACTAAAGGCAAAGGAGAGAGAGTGAAAAGGGCAGGCCACGCACCTTTGAAGCCCAGGCTTTTATATCTTTGAAGCTGAATCCAGGGAAATTGCTGCAACCCCTATAGATGGTTGGAGGGCTTTTTCCTCCTGGGTTGTTGCATAGTTTGGAAGCCTCCATTCTCTAATGTCACTGAATGGGAGGGGAGCCCTGCAGTCTCCGCAGGGTGTGTGCGAGGCAGGCTGGGGAGCTGGCAAGGCCCTGAGCCTCGAGTGGAGTCCAGGCCCGCCTCTGACGCATGGGGGAGAGCGAGACAGGAGTGGGTGTTTGCTGACAAGCAGCTTCATGGGAACGCTGCCTTGGCATTTCTCACTGCTGAATCAGGGAGAAAACGTGGGCAGAGTGCCCGTGGCGTTGAGAGAAAGGGAGCCAATCCTGGGCAGGAGAGCAAATGCCACACAAAGCAGTAATATCAATTGCAAGATTATCGTTCCCCAAAGGCCTACTGGGTGCTGTCAGTGCACTCTCCCTGTTTGTCCTAGGAACAGTTCTATGTAGTAAGGAAACTCATTTCCCGTCGCACATGAAGTGCTGGGAGTAGAAAGATCCAGAGATGTACAGAGAACAGTGGCTGAAATGGAATTCTAACTCAGATCTGAGCAACACCTGACGCTCCTACACATCTAACCCTTCTTTCTACCCAACCCCTCCAATCCCCTGCTTTACCCTGCATCCCCTTCTTCC
Organism: Glaucomys volans; assembly: GCA_020662805.1. Classification (NCBI taxonomy): domain Eukaryota; kingdom Metazoa; phylum Chordata; class Mammalia; order Rodentia; family Sciuridae; genus Glaucomys; species Glaucomys volans. The sequence goes on from JAJEJO010031257.1 coordinate 1,729, forward strand.
TCCCCAAAACCAAGAAGACAGGAGGTAAGCTGACATGGAGCGTAGCACTCACCTCCTCAGACAGACTAGAAGTGAGCAGCCTCCAAAGGCAGGGCCAGGTGGCCAGGCAGTCCTACACTTGACCATCTAACTCAGACAGAAAATTCCAGACCTCCCCGATCCTCCCTGATTATGCCATATGGAGCAGCGTTGTCCAATAAAAACATTACACAAGCCACATATTACAAGTATAACTTTCTAGTAACCACATGCTAAAAAGTAAAAAGAGGTGAAATAAATTTTAATAATGTCCTATTTAACCCAATACACCCAAAATAGTATTATTTCAACACGTAACCAACATAAAAATTATCAGTGAGATATTTTACATTCTTTGTTTTCGTAGTAAGTTTTCACATTCAAAACTTTGCATGCACTTTGCCGTCAGACCTCATCTCGATTCAGACAAGCCTCAGCACACGTGGCTGCTGGCTGCTGTATTGAATAGGACAGGTCTATACAATATCAGAATATCCCCATGAGGGGCTCGGGTTGTGGCTCAGTGGTAAAGCACTTGCCTCACACCATGAGGCTCTGGGTTCGATCCTCAGCACCACATAAAAACAAATAAATAAATGAATGAATATATAGTTGTCCATCTACAACTAAAAATATTTTTAAAAAAAACATATCCCCATGAATACAACCTCACACTACATAATGAAAAGTGGTTTTTTTAGTTACCACATAGGAAAATGGAGTTTTTGATTGCATTTTGATTGAGTTTTTGAGTGAGATTGTCCGTTTTATGAATGTCAACACGTGGCCGTTCATGTGACCACCACCATTATCCATTCCATCACTCCTCAGAATTTCCATGTGCTGTCTCTTTATACTCAAACCCTCCACCTTCCCCTCATTCCCCGTTCCTAAATTTTTTATCTGTTCTGTATAAATGGAATCATACAGTATTCAGCATTTCAAGACAAGCTCCTTTCACTCTGCAGCACGCCTTTGAGACTCACCCAAGTTCATGGTGTGCATCACACAACTAGTTTACTCCTCTTTATTACTGAATAACATTATGTTGTACAGGTATGGGAACAATTGCTAAAGGACATTTGAGTCACTTCCAGTTTGGGCTGTTAATGAATAGGGCTGCTCTGGACACGTGTAGAAAAGCTACATTTTGTGCAAACATACATTTTCATTTCTCTAAGGTAAATACACAGGTATGGAATTGCTGGATCGTGTGGTAATTCTCTGTTTAACTTTATAATAAATTATCAAATTGTCTTCCAGAGTAGTTGAACCATTTTTCCTTCCTGCCAGTGACATGTTCTAATTGTTCTGCAACCTTGTCGGCACTCGGTATTATCAGCATTATTTATTTTAGCCATCCTAATAGGTATGTAGTTGCATCTCATTATGCATTTGTTTGCTTTTCCCTAATGACTCATGATGTTGAACATCTATTAATGCAGTTCATCGCCCTCTATATGTCCTTTTTGATAATATGTCAAAGACTTTTGCCCATTTTAAAATTAAGCTGTATGTTTTCTTAACTTTGGAAGATTTATATATTCTAGATACAGTTCTTTTGCTGGATATGTGACTTGCAGATATTTTCTCCCAGTCTTTAACTTGTTTTTAATTCTCTTCCTGCTGTCTTTCGCAGAGCATAAGTTTTTAATTTTAATGATGTCTAATTTTTTTTTCTTTTCTGGATCGTGCTTTGGTTATGATATATAAGAACTCTCTTACCTAACCTCTGGTCATAAAGATTTTCTTATTATGTTTTTGAATAATAAATCACATATTTAAGAACCAAAGTTTGCAGTAATCTAAAGAAATTCAGCTGTGAGTTTTAGTTGTAAAAATCTACTTAGTCATATGGATTCATTCATTTGCTCTACAGATATTTAATAAATCAGAAAGTCATCATTAGTAAAAACAAAGATGAATAAGATTTGGCCCACAACAGTGGCTGCCTAGGCCAGGGGAGGACTGGGGCCAGTGGCCATGTAATCATGTATGACCTTCAATCTAGCATTACTATCCCCATTTTACAAAAGGAACCTGCAGCTTAGAGGTTAGGTAATTTTCCGCAGTCACACAGCCAGGATGTTAGTAGAGTCAAGGTCAGCTAAGTCCACAGCCCTCAAAATAGAAGGGTTCTTTGTTTTCTACCAATAGAAAACAGCTCTATCTACCTGAGGGGAAAAGAATAAAGAAAGGAGTCCACATGTATTTCATAGAAACAGCCCAACAGATGAGCAACCAGGTCTCAGAAAGGAAAAACAATAAAAAGTTCAAGAATTCACAGAGTAGGGCTAAAAGGAGATGAGGTCTTCCTACCATGAGTGAACTCTACCATTAAGATAGACCTGACCTGTTTGTGTCTTTCTACAATGTCAGAATTTATTGAACAACAATCAGTTCAGAAGCTAACTCACTCTCACAGGTGTTAGATCACCAAAGACTGATTGGTTTGGTAGCCATGAACAGGGCAATCACGGTTTCTGCTATTCCATCCAATCTTAATTACTAATGTCTAAAACACTGAAGTCATACATCTCACTTTTCACAATGACACATAGGTTACAGAATGACTAGGAGAGGGTTAACAATGGCCACAGGGTTTCAGGGGGGCTGCACTGACAAGCAAAGGCAGAGAGCACATGCCCATGCAAAAGTGTCACTGCAGGTGGTCAGATAAGATAGGAACCAGCCTAGAAACTTGTTCAGGGCCCAGAGCTGTTCATGGTGCAGACTTATTCAAGGGGAAGCTCCAGAAGGCAGGCGATTTCAAAGTGGGCTAAGACAAGCAGAAGATCAGCCTGAGCTGAAGCCCCAGGGACAGGGTTCATGTCAACCTAGTGGTATGTGGTGCATTATGGTCTTCTGATGGCCTGAGAAGATGAGGGTTGGTGTGTGCGGTCATGCCACTGTCCCTGCTTCCAGTGAAGGGGTTGCATGGTTCACCGGTGTATCTGACAAGCTCACAGGACTGGTTTCTCTCATGTGGGTTTGATGTACCCGCACATCCGTTTGCTTCTGATTTAATTTGATAAGTTCGCAGGTGGTCATATTTTATTAACATGATTGACTTATCAGTTTGTGCCTTATGATTGTGCTGTGCAGCTGGGAGTTATTGTTTTAGATAAGTTCTGTTTGTTCAGCATTTAGTGGTTATCTATCTACACAAAGTACCAGCCAAGTCACTCTGCCAAGCACTTGAACTCAACATGGAGTAGCTCATGGCAAAGTGCTGCTTTACAACATGGAGAACTTGAGGTTAGTCTCCACTGTTCTACACAACATGGAGTGACTCCAGGCAGGACACAGGATTCCTTCTCACACTGCCAGACATCCCTTTTGAATAAAGCATCTTCAGCTATCTTCAGTCCCCACATTTGCGCTCCCAAAAGTCAGGTTCCCTGAAACAATCACCTGATTGATCTCTTGATATGGGTCTTGAAAATCAGGATCGAGTCCTTGTTCCCTGGTGTTGAAGACTGAATACCCAAGAAACACCGAGCAAAGAGCAAAAAGTAATTTTATTTAAGGAACAGAACAGAGAAAGAGAGAGAGACTCCTCTGGAGGGGAGAGGACCCATAGCTGGTGCCCGTGGGAATGGGAGTGTCTTTCCCCTTTATAGATTTTTGGTTTCCTTTCTTCTCATGCCTACATGACCAAAGGCAGGAAAAGAACCATCCATGGGGAGATTGCTTATGTTGGAAAGTGTGATCCTTCCCCTCCCCTGGAAGTGTTAGCAACCAGTTGATGGGGAAGGGCTTTCTACCCAGTTCCTTTTCTTTGATAATCAGCTATCCGCCCTTTGACCTGGTCTCACTATCATGGGTCATGCAACCTTCTTCTGAGCAAGGAAAGGCAGAACATCACGGCTGACAGTCATGTCAGTCATTGTACAAGACTATGTACAATGAGGAGCACACTTTCCTTTCTTTGTTGGAAGGAATACAGAGGTACTGACACTGGAGAGAAATGAATCCCAGATGGCACAGACTACAGTGGCCCAGAATGGCAGTGGCTTACGAACCTTTCAACCATGATCCACGTGGAGAAATGCATCTCACCAACGTGTGAGCATATACACACGTGCCTGAGATGAAATTGTCACATGACAGCATGTACCCTAGCAGTATATCACATGTCAAATTCCTTAACTTACATTTTTTTTAAGTGGATTTTATAAGTCCCTTTTGGGTTAAAATCTTTGAAAAGCACTTTCCTCATCTGTGGTTTCCTTTTCTCTTTCCATGAAGACTCCAGAAGGAGGCATTTGCGCAACAATGAAGACATAAAACAGGGAACTCCAGAGGGTACCTCAGGGAATTCTGGCCAATCCATCTCCCAGAACAGATGTGTGCATGGAGCTGTAGCTCCTGTAGGAAGAGGCTAATGAAGTGTAGATGTTCTCCACAGAAGTGGACCTGAGACGACAATTTGGGACAATTTGGCTTATTTTCAGGGTGATTTCAGGAAGCACAAAGAGAGAGAAAGGAAGAGAGGAGAACCTCCAAGGGCATGTGACAAGTGTACAATCACTTGGAGACCCTTGGAGACCCTTGGAGAAACTGGGCAGGACATGCCCAAGAATTGTTCCACCCAGGGGTAAGGAAGTCAACATCTGCCATCCCTCATTGGTAAAGATGGAAAGAGAACCATTAATTTCCTGATACTTCCATGTGAGACCAGTCTTTCATGGGCAAGAGACCTCTCAGGCAGAGAAACCCTGGAAGAATTGAGCTATAAAAAAAAAAATGCATACAGATGTCTCTGTTGTGGGCTAGGAGTACTTGGGTTGAGCTTCTCCCGCAAGGAATAGCCACCTGCCCCTCCCAGACCACACCTCACTGTCAGGAGCCCTTGTTTGTGGATAGCACCATGGAATCGCTTAACCTCCTGATTCTTTTTAATTCACCAGACATATCTAGGCCTGGCTGTTTGGTTTTTCTACCATGGCATTACTGAAGGCAGACAAGAAATCTAGCTAACAAGTTCACTGGTCCTCCCTGGCCTTTCTGATTCCCAGTCAATGTCCCCAACAATGTCTCATTCTCAGTGTTATCTGCCACCTCATTTCAGGACTTTTTTTTTTTTTTTTTCAGTGCCAGGGATTGAACCCAGGGCCTTGTGCTTGCAAAGCAAGCAGTCTACCAACTGAGCTCTATTCCCAGCCCATTTCGGGACATCTTTATGAAGAGAAGAGGGCCCTCTTCCTGTCCAAGTGCCAATGAAAACAATGTCTTATCCAGGCACAGGAGAGGGACCTGCTAAACAAACCTCGATTAATCACCTACTATTTGTCAGATTAAAATGCAAAGAGAGATAGGCTTTGGCTATCAGGTCTGAGGGAATGGGTACAGCAGCAGTGTAAGCACAACTCACCTTCAGCAAGGTCTGTGGCTTGCTGTGAACAGAGTCACCCCAGGGGCTCTTAGAGAATGCTGATTCCCATCAGGAGATGGAGTAGATCCTAGGTATTTGTATATACTTTTTAATTTTCCAGATTCTAATGTGCAGGGAGTATAAAGTGGGGAAAACTGGACAGGAAGGGAAAAATAACATTTCTTGTTAGTATGTGATTTATGTGGGGGGGGGCTTGCAGGGGGGTTGTTATTATTGTTGTTCTGTTTTGTTTGAAAACCTTTGCATCTCATCTACAATGCTTGGTATGACTGACTGCACCCATCTCAAAGGTGAGAAAACTGAGACTTTGCATAATCAAGGAAGTTTTCACTGTCATGAGCAAAAGAGCCAAGAGCACTATCCAAGACCAAGTCCAAAGACCATGACCCTTTCAACCCCACTGTAAAATCCCTCAAGTACAATTGTAATAAGGCTAATAAGATGAGAGGAAGGGAAACAGAAACTATCTAAAAACTGAGGTCTCGTTGAAGAAGCTGAGGCTAGCCCAGATAAGCAAGGCATGCTGGGAGAGGGCTCTGGACATCCCAGGCTGGTTGCAGCATCAAGAAAAATGGGCAAGGCCACCAAATAAAAATGGAGTGTCCTCAATCCTGTCCCAGGTTCCCTGAGGCCTCCCTTGCCCTCGAGAATGTCTCACATCCAAAGTTAGCTCAAGGGCCATATCCCCAGCAGACCCTGAACCGCGACTTGGAGCATCATGTCTGTCAGCTCATGTCTGAGAGCCTCTCAATGTGGTTAATCTTCTCCATCTTCTGCCTGGTCTCCAGACTGACTAGATTCAGCTGTGAGAAGAAAGCCACATCACAGCAACCAGCCTTCCTCCATTTCTGCAACTGATTTTTCTGTTCTCCGTGACTGTTTGGCTCTCTCAGCCTGAGCGCATCTGGTTGAAGGGATATCCTGCTGTTTACAGCCTCCCCTGGGACTGCTCAAAGACAGAAGAAACCCTACCCATTTCTACTCCTCTGTGTTCACCCCAGGAAACTGAATTTTATTTAAGCATTACATTTGGAGAAGGAAAAGGAATTTCGGTCTTTACTTTCTTGATTTTTTGATTGTATTTTTCAGCAACAAAATGCCCAATAAATTAAAACAATCCTCAAAAGGAAAACTTGGAGATCAAAATCTCCCATGCTGTGCTTCCAAAGTCCAAGAACATCTTCCAGGGAATATTGGAAAACTGTAGAGTTGGAAAAGTCTCCAGAGATCAGAGGGAAAGCTGATGCCCCAAATGGGGGAGTGACGTGCCCCATATCATGACACAAGTACCCACGTCGCCAGATCATGTTTTACTTGGAAGAGGCTGAACATCAAGGAAATACAGAGAAAGAGCATGAGAAAGTCGATCCCATTGAGACTGGCATGTTAGAGTTGGTGCCAAGGAAAATGGTGGATTTGAAACGTGCAGGCTTAGCCCCAACTGTGAAAAAAAACAAAGTGATCTTTGCTATTTACCAACCCATGCCTCCCAAGTTGACAAATACAAGGGCCACCATATTGCACAACTCCATGTGGCTCAACTCTCACTATTTTTAGAAAGGCAGAAGAGTAAAAGCTCAACAAATGTTCTGTTTTCCCCTAGTTGTGCATGAACATCGAAAACCAAGGCATTAAATAATAACTACAGTGTTTACTAACAACATCAGAACAACCATAGAAGTTCAAGATCTGAAAGGATGAATCTGTAAAATCAAGTTGATCACAAAAGCGTCCAAAAGAGAGCAGAGAGCACATTCATCAAGCACTGACTGAAGTGCTCACGATGCCAGCTAGGTGGTAGGCATGGTTCCAGTTGAGTTCTCTGTGTTTGTCCTCACAACTCCATGACCGAGGTATGGTCATTATCTCCCTTGTTACCCTTAGGACACTGAGAGGAGGCATAATCCAGGGACAAGCAAGTCATATGGCAGGGAGGGGCAAGGTGTGATTCAAAGGCAGCCACCGGCCTCCTAGCACCACATCCTTGACTATTTACATTGCCCTCTTGGAGGCACAGTAGATCCTGTGTTTTGCTCCTGAGCTGGGGTCAGTTGAGTCCTGCTCCATGTCCCTCAGAGGATCAGGCAGCATGCATTAAGTGTGCACCCCCATTAAGCTGCAATGCAGCAACAGCAAGGAAGGGATCTTGCTGTGGTGTGGGAGGAACCTTAGTCAGAGGGGACCTCACATCTCACTCTAGGAAATCCAGGAAGGATTGTGGGCCTCATTTTGGAGGTAGAGGTCTCCACAAATGCCCCTGAGCCTTCCAACATCACCAAGGGCCTTCAGAGAGAGGCTCTGGGCCTCTGGAAGCTCTTCCCTCACCTGCATGCTCATCCTCCTTCCGGGTTGTAGAGTGAAAACACCAAAGAGAAAGTCCCTTCCCTGGAAGCCAACAAAAATTATTCAGAGTAACTTGAGACCTTCTCTAGTCCTCCCAAACCCAACACAGACAGGAGATGCTTTTAAAATTCATCCCACTTTAAACATTGAACAAGTAACCCGAGTGTCAGTTTCTTCCACTCTGTACAATAGAGTTCACACCTTCTGTGTATGTATGTTGGGGATGTAAACTGAGATGACTAGTGAAAACAGCCAAGCACGCTTGCCTTCTGGTAGAATACCGATGAATGAGAGCATCCACTGGCCCTCCTGGGATAAAAGGATGCCCTTGGGTCCTACCCATATTCATTATTCTTCTTCACTTGCAGACTCCTAATTTTAATCAGGGCTACAATATGCCCAGGTACAAAGATCCCCTTCCCAGACTTCTTTGCCCTTACTTCAGGTTCAGCAAAAGATGTATATGGAAAAGACTGCAGGGGTGCGTGTGTCCCAGGAAATGTATTGCTTCCCTAAAAGTAGGGAGAACCAATTCAGCTAGCGTTTACCTTTGCCCCACTCCACTTCTTCCTGTCTGAAGGTGTAGTGTCCATCTTGCCACCATAGCACAAATACACAGGCTGATCACAAAAGTAGAAAAGGACCCTGGACCCCAAAGAACATCACTTGATTATGCCAACTTAAAATCCCCACATCCTGGCATGTCAGGGTAGAAAAATAACCCTTCGCTGGATTTTCCTTTGTAGCTGAACACACTCCTTACTGATATTTGCCCATCCCAGCGTGAGGCCCTGAAATAAAAGTAAAGAAATGCTGGGCTGTTTGTCCATGATCATATCTCATCAGGCCTGCTGGGTATGAGAGTCTAAAATTTCCAACCCAAATACTCTCCTAATAGATTACATCCCCAGGAAAATTGTCTTTGTGGCAAGAATCAGAACGGTTGGTGTTATAAAACATGTGCGTAGAAGCCAGTTGTGTTCTCATATGAAAAGCTCCCTTCCAGAAGTGTTAGTAGTCTAATTTATTTTTGAAAACCATGGATTTCATTTAATCCACACCAGGAGTCTTTTCAGTCTTGGGGCAGATCACACGTGAAGTTCAGAAGAGCACCTGCTCATCTACAGAACCCAGATGCAGAACACAACTTTCTCCTCTGCAGACTCAGAGAAGCACCTGTGAGCCCCTCAGAGAACACCAGGCTGTGCAAACAGCAAATAAAGCCACCCACCCTGATGTCTGTCCTGGAGGAGATCTCTGACTCAAAAACAAGATGCTTCTGAGCCTCTAATAAATATTTTATAATCCAACCATTTAGGAAGTCAAGATTGAATAATGCCATCTTATAAACGTAATCTTTGCAGTGCAAAATTGTTTGGGCTAAAATATATCATTTCCCTTGAACTGTTAAAATGTAATGAAAACATTTGCTGGAGTCAAAAATGCAATCGAAGGGCTGGGGATATAGCTCAGTTGGTAGAGTGCTTGCCTCGCAGGCACAAGGCCCTGAGTTCAATCCCCAGCACTGCAAAAAAAAAAAAAAATGCAATCAATTCATAAATGCAATTAATAAGACCATATCCAAAGGAACATATTGAGAATTTGCATTTACAACCAGCTGCTGGGTGTGAGTTTGGTCAGGAAGTTTAGAACCCCTGGGAGAAGAAGGTCCTTAGTTGGGAAAGAGGCACATGCTTGGAGCTGCCAAGTGGGCGTGGGTAGTGGTGCTAAGAACTAATCTCAGCACCAAGCAGTGGGGATGATTTCATAGTAATTCCCTGTGACTTTGACTGTGCTCATGTTCCTGTTCCCCTGGCCAGAACCAATTGATCCAAGAAAACAACCCAGGTTGTGTCAGAGTCTTTCTCATGGGAAGTTAGGATTTGAACAAAGAGACATCATGTTGGGAAGTTAAGTGATTGGCAGCCTAGTGGAATGAGAACCCACAAACTACTGTCACTAAGGTCCCAGGAACTGGGTATTTCTTCCCTCCTAAGACCTTCCCATTCTGTGATCTTTCCCAGTGCTTTCCTAACAACTATACTGAATCCATTTCTGTGGCTTAAAACCAGAAGGAAGTGTCTTAGTGAATACACTTGACACTATTGTGACCAGCTTGCAAGGTCAGAGTAAGAAGGGAAAACAAGAGGTCTCCTAGTCCCTTCCCATCTTGAACAAGCAATTCCAATCTTAGGAAGGTAGTTTCAACATCTGGGCCTCAGACTCCACACCAAGGACCTCTTGCTCAGGTTCCTTCTTCCACTGTTGCAGTGGAAGCGGCAGGTGGTTCAGGACAAGGGCTTTGGTGCTGGGCTCCTGGGGCCGAAGTTCCTGCTGCTGCCTTTCTGGCTGTGTGACTTGGGGTACTGTTCACACTCTCCATGCCTTTGCCTTCTCTGTCCTTAAAGAGAGAATGAGCATAGTGCTTACCTCATGGGGTGCTTGTGATAATTGAGTTAATCCACCTCAAGTGCCCAGAACAGCATTCCATCCCAATCTCATCCTCCCTTTCACCCGAACCCTCTACTACTTCCTCTTATCTTCAGACACACCAGCCTGCACATGCTGTCCCCTACCTAGAACCCGAGGGGCCTTTGTATGTTCTGTTCTTCCTGCCTGGGAGCACCTCCCCTACCCCCGCTCCCCACCTCAGCCTACTGATGCAGTTTTCAGACCTTCCCATAACCACACTCTAAGTGATTTTTTCACACTCTTTCCATCAGGAGGGGGAGTCTATAGTCCCTGTCCCTTGGATAAGGTCTAGTCAAGTGACCTGCTTTAGCCAACAGAGTTCAGTAGAAGGAACACTGTGCAAGTTTTGAGCCAGAGGTGGATAATGAAAGACAGAAGGACCAGTCTCCACCATTACCCAGGCCACAAACTAGGCAACCTCTGAAGCACAACTGCCCACCTGACCAATATCTGTCCATCAAGGCATAATGACCAGTCAAACCATCCAGCTGAGCCCAGCCCACATTGCCAATCCATTGCATTAAAAACTAAATGCCTTGGAATATAAACTGAGGAGAGGGATAACTTGGTTCCAGTCCAGGTTTTCTGAGGAATCTGCATACTGCTTTCCAGAGTCATTGCACCAATTGCACTCCCACCAACAATGTATGAGTGAACCTTTTCCCCACATCCTCGCCAACACCTGTCGTTGCTTTTATTCTTGATAACTGCCATTCTGAATGGAGAGTGATGAAATCTTAGTTTTGATTTTCATTTCTCTAATTGCTAGAGATGTTGAACATTTTTTCATATATTTGTTGATATATTCTTCTGTGAAGTGTCCGTTCAGTTCCTTAGCCCAATTAATGGTTGGGTTATTTGATTTTTTGGTGTTAAGTTTTTTGAATTCTTTATATATTCTGGAGATTACTGCTTTATCTGAGGGGCATGTGGTAAAGATTTCTCCCAATCTGTAGGCTCTCACTTCACATTGTTCATTGTTTCCTTTGCTAAGAAGAACCTTTTTAGTTTGAATCCATCCCATTTATTGTTTCTTAATTTAATTTTTTGCTCTTTAGAGATCTTGTTAAGGTAGGGTTTATAGTCCAAAGATTTAAAATCAGTGTACTACAGTGATGCAGCCACATCAATGTTTATAGCAGCTCAACCCACAATAGCTAAACTATGGAACCAACCTAGGTGCCCTTCAATAGATGAATGAGTAAAGAAAAAAAAAAAAAATATATATATATATATATATATATATATAATAGAACATTATTTAGCTGTAAAGAATAATGAAATTATGGCATTTGCTGGTAAATGGATGGAGTTGGAGAATATCATGCTAAGTGAAATAAGTCAAACCCAAAAAAAACAAAGGTGAAATGTTTTCTCTGATATGCAGATGCCAATTCACAATAGGAATGGGGAGTGCTAGAAAAGAATAGAGTTACTTTATATTAGGTAGAGGGGAGTGAAGGGAGAGGAAGGGGAATGGGGGTAGAAAGGATAGGAGAGTGAAACAGACATTACCTCATGTACATATATGACTGCATGACTGATGTGATCCTGCAATATGTACAATCAGAAAAATGAGAAATTATATTTGATTTATGTATAATCTATCAAAATGTATAAATGCATTCTACTGTCATGTATAACTAATTAGAAAAATTTTAAAATTTAGTAAAAATGTATTTAAAAACCTAAATGCCTGATTGTTGTTTCAAGCTACTAAATTTGGAGATGATTTGCTACATTGTTAAAATTGACCAATAACACACCTTCTCTAAGCCCGTTTCCTCAATGATGTAATGAAATAATGAAAATAGAAATAATAAAACCTACCTCACAAAATGTATGACAATTAAATGAAATAATGCTTGTAGCATGCTCATGTGACATTTAATATCACATAGCTACAAACTGCCACAAACATAATGATGATTCATTGCTTTGAATTCTTTGTCTCTCATCTGTAAATTTGAGAATAATTTTATCTAATTAATACATTATCATAAGGAACTGAGAAAATATATGTATTATGCTTTGCACTGTGTCAGATACAGACAGAACACCAACAGGTGGTCATTATTGATGTGCTGTTACTCTTGTTCAATATTACTGATGACTCCTTCATCTTTCCTGGTCCTTGTACACAATCCACCACCACCACCCTGCCCTACCTCCAGCCTTCAGAATTGCCTGATCTGGAGGCTTATGCCCTCTAACTTCAGCCTCACACTGACACCACCAGCCTGAGCAGTCCTTGGAGAAGAGGCCTGGGAACCCTTGGCAGGGTGGAACTCATACTGAGTTCCTGCGACGCCTTGAAATTCAGCCCCTTGGTGAGCCTTAGCCACTAGGGGGCAGCCTCAGCCACCGACCGTGCAGAAAGCACGACCTGTCCTGTGGATTCTTTTTCCCTTTTTGGATCCTGCTGTCACCTGCTCTGAGGGCCCAGAATTTGGGAAGCCCCTGCTGGTCCCACTATCTGAGGGCCACATCCCCATTATGACCACTCACCTGTTCACATCCCACCTTCCCCCACCACTTCAGGCAGACACCAGAGGCAATTCTCCCCAAGCTCAGGGCAACCTCTCAACCTACGTGAGTGGTTTCATAATTCATGCCTGCCCATCAGCAGACAGATTTAGCCTGCTGCCTGCTGAGTCTGGAAATACTGAATATTAAAATATCCCAGTCACTCGCCCTTCTGACGCCCTCGCCTCTCTCAGATTCACATGCAGGTGGTTGCCCAAGCAATTCCAGGGACGCCCATCAATTTGTCAGTTAAGCAGGTTTGGAGTAGCTACATGTGTGACTTTTACCAAAACAGGGAAAGGAGTGTTCAGGACCACATGGTAGCTATGTGACCTCAGAGAAGTCCTGGTCTTTGGGCTTCTCAGCCAGAGTATTTTCTGCTGCAGCTTCCCAGGCCTTTTTGGTAGCACTAATTGTAAGGAAGGGAAAACTGGAATCCTATCTGAAAGGTTTCACTGAGCAAAAGACCTGTAGGAAACTTCTCTTCCACCAGGGACAGCAATAGGGAAGAACCAGGAATTAAAACCTGCCATTAATGAGGATGAGGAATCAGACAGGAGTCTCATGCTTGGCGAAGAAAGGTGAAAGGAGTGTGTGTGTGTGTGTGTGTGTGTGTGTTTTAGGTACCTCCTCTCAGAAAGCCTAGCTGACTTCCCCCAGGTACATCAAAGACAGTTCCATGTTTCCCACCTTCGATTTGAGTTTTTAAAACTTCACATCAGAGAACTCCTAGGCTACTCACACACCCTGACTGGCATCCAGTAATGACCAGTTGCAAAAGTGGGCTTGGGGTCCTCCCAGATTTAAATTAACAGAAGGTCTTCTTGGCAGATTCTTTCACCCGGTAGGAATCTGGTGAACCCCTAAAGTGGACTCCAGGACTGGAAGGATTCAGGAGAGTATATGATCTAATGCTGGAGGCAGGACCATTATGGGGTGAGCCAAGGGGAATGGAATGGCCAGCAACACGGGGCACAGAGGACCACCCAGACTAGGAAGCTTAACAGACAAAGGAGATGGAGACTCTGCTGAGGAGTCCCATCCAAGAACCTGAACCACCTCAGCCACACACTCCAGAGAAAGGCTGTCTGGGGCCCAAGGTAAGTGCAAAGCAGGGTGGGGTCAGGCACACTGGGGTTCCAGCCCTGGCTCTGCCATTCGCTGTGGGACCTTGGCCAGTGTCTGTTCCCTCTTGAGCCTCGGTTTCCTCACCCTAAAATGGGAATAACCATTCCTCCGTCAGAGACTTGTCGCGATTCACACAGGCCTGCCTCCCTCCCTCCATTTTGGGAGAGACCTTACCTGGGACTTAAACCAGAGACTCTTGATTTGGAAGTGACTCCCGTGCTGGATCACTCAGCAGTCACACTGCACATGATGGCTAACCACAACCTGAGGTGGGCTTTGCCCACATGATGGCCTCTCTTCATAGGGCCCCAGCGGGGAGTCTAGGAATGCCCATCCTACTGGAGTCTTAGTGCTGCTGTGACATGTCACCACAAACCGAGTGACTAAGACAGCACCACTGTGCTACCTTCCAGTTCCAGAGGTCAAAGTCCAGGGTGAGTCTCACTGGGCTGAAATCAAGGTGTCTCTGGCTGGCTCCTCTGGGACTCAGGAGAGAAGCCCTGTCCTCGCCTGCTCCAGCTGCAAGAGGCCATGGGCACTCCTTGGCTCCCACCTCCCTTCCTCCATCCCTAAAGCCAGCAGATGGTCTGAGCGGCTCCCATCTCTCCCTGCCTCACCTCCCTCACCTCATAAGCATGCTTGTGATTGCACTGGACCCCGGGATACGCCAGTATTATAGCCCTGCTCACATCAGCAGACCAGCAACCCCAATTCTGTGGACTCTTAATTCCCCTCTTTGATGTGACCTAACCTATCCATAGGTTCTGGGGACTGGAATGTGGACATCTGGGGAGACTGCCTCCCACAACTTCTTTATTCTGCCTCCCACAACTTTTTTTATTCTGCCTCCCACAACTTTTGTTCCAGGAGAAGGATCAGATGAACTGAGGGAAGCTGACCCTTCCCTCTGTGGTGGCCACTGAGCAGCCCTGTGGGGTCTGGGAAGCACTTGCACGTGGGGTAAAGAGGAGCCTGAAGACCCTGATGTTCACTGCCAGAAACCTTGGGCAGCTCACTACCAGGCATCACTTCTCATTCACAAAATCCCAGCAAGTTGCCACCTCGAATCACTGCGGGGTGTGTAGATGTGATCCCCTGCCAGAGACCAGGCAGTGTAGACCACCCTAGGTGAGGCAAACCCAGCACCTGCCCCAAGAAGCTTACAGACCAAGCTGTAGTCACCTGACCAAGGTTCACTGCACTCTCCTCTCAGGATGCAGCTCCCACAGCAGGAACTTGGAAACAGATCCCAAGCGGCTTAAATAAAAAACATGCACTTTCATATATATTTTATTTGAATTTTCTCTAATTTGCTTTCATTTTCAAAGCATTTCAAAGAGTTTTTATTGATTCAAAATTTCCTCACCTTTACCCTTTGGCTCCTCGTGTTCCTATATTTCCTTTCAAGATATTCTTGGATTTATAGATCATTTTACACCCTTTAGAGCAGATTGAGTTTCATATTCCATAATGTGCAAGCATTTTTCCACAGAGCTACGTATTTTTCAGAATTATACTTATTAACAGCCACACAGTTCTTCATTTGATTGATGATACATAAGAGCTTATAGGTTTATTTGATGGTTTGGGGTTGGTTTGTCCGGTTCTTTATATAAATATTAGATGTTGATAGACCTTTATTTTATTCATTTATTTATATGAGGTGCTGAGGATCGAACCCAGTGCCTCACACATGCTAGGCAAGCGCTCTACCAGTGAGCTACAACCCCAGCCCCCTGTTGTTGTTGTTTGTGTTTAGTTCTTTTGTGGAGCTATTTGTTAGGCTGCCATGGTATCTTCATACATTTCCACTCTTCTCTCTTGAATTCTTTTTGTACATTAATTTAGCAAGAGTAGAATTCCACTTGATCCTCATTATAGCTCAATGGTGTAAACAGAACAGAAATCAATCCCATTTTATAGATGGAGAAACTGGGTCCTAGAGACTGGAATTACCCTTTCCACAGACACACATGGGCTGGGGACAGGACCCGTGGAATCCTCAGTTCTTCTGACTGCTCCAACAGGGGCCTTTCCAGAGAACCACCACCTGCAAGGGAATAGCACGTTCCTAGACATCCTTCCAAATCCCCATTGGCATCCTTTCTGTGCTCCCTCCCCTTCACCACAGACCTCCTGACCTACACCCTCAAGACCACCTCCCCTTCAGCCCTGCCCAGCCCAAATGACTAGTTTGCTACACCAAGGAACATAAAAGCTGAACACTAGGAATGAATCGTTAAGAAAAGGTTCTCCCCTGAAACTCCCCCACAGCAAGGACCCGCTTGCCTCCTGGATCCATGACAGTGTCCTGGAAGGGTCCTGTTCCTACTGGAGTGAAGAGAACTCAGTGATTCATACCAGGACTTTAGAGTTGAAACTCCTGGGTGCATACTCTGGTCCCACCACTGACCAGCCATCTGGCTTTGGACAAGTTACTGTACCTCCCTGGGTCTCCACTTTTGAAACTGCAGGTGGCCACAGCATTGCCATCCAGAGCCACGGAGATGAGATGAGTTAATTGTCATGGAGGGCTTATGACAATGCCTGGTTCCTCCTAAATGAGAAGGACACAGCATCAGCCACTATCAAACCACTGAGTCAGTTTCCTAGGACTGCCACAACAAATCCACCATAAACATGGTGGTTGACAACAACAGAAGTGGACTCTCTCACAGCCAGAGTCTGTGGCCAGAAGTCTGAGATCAAGATGTTGGCTGAGCCATGCACCCTCCAAAAGCTCCAGGCGGGGATAATTCCTTGCTTCTTCCAGCTTCCTGTGGTTCCTTGCATTTCTTGGCTTATGACAGGATAACTCTAATCTCTGACTCCATCTCCACGTGGCCTTCCTTGTCCCTGTGTGTGCTTTCTTCTCTTTACAAGCATATCCATGTTGAATTTAGAGCCCACTCTCATCCAATATGACCTCACCTCAATCTTTAGCTCAATGATATCTGCAAGACCCTGTTTCTAAAGGTCTTAGTCTAATCAGGCTGCTAGAACCAAATGCCTTGTACTCAGTAGTTTATGAACAATAGAAATGGAATGCTCTGGAGGCTGCGAAGTTCAAGGTAATGACAGCAACAGTTCAGTGTCCAGAGAGGGTTTGCTCCCACTTTCAAACATGGTGCCTTCTTGCTGTGTCCTCACCTGGGAGAAGGGGCAAGAGTTCCTTCAGGGCTCTTCCATAGGCAACTAATTCCATTCACATGCCCTCTGCCCCCATGATTCTGTCACCCTTCAAAAGCTGCCCCTCTGAATACCAGCACATTGGAAATTAAATTTCAACACCTGAATTTTCAAGGAACACAGCATTCAGAGTGCAGCACCAAATAAAGCACATTCCAAAGCTCAAGGTGGGCAAGAATTTGAGGAAACACTGTTCAGCCTGCAATGCCTACCTCATCTACACCTTGGGTTAACAGGAGGGTTCCCTCCCCTTTGGAGGACTGCCATGTGGCTGAAGGTAGAACTGCCCACCTAACTCCCTCTTGGTACCTGGAGCAGCCTTCTCCCACAAGGCCCCTCCGCTGGGTTCACAGACAAGAGGCTGTAAGGAGTTGGTCCCCAGTCCATAATGCCTACATAACAAATCACACTTTGCAAAAGTCAGCGTCCTATTATATCCATAACAACCCACTGAGGTAGAGAGCATTACCTCTGACTTTGCAGAGTAGTAAACCAGCTCCAGGCGTGAGGGGCTGACTCGGGTTTTACCAGCCAATCAGGGACAGTGCCTCCAGTCCAGGTTTTCTAATTGAAATCCGGTACTGGATCCATAGCGCCATACCTGTGTTGTCTGTCAGCTGAAGCAGATCCTTCTTAGGAAGAGGGATGGGATGCTGGTTTGTGCCTGTGTCCCAGTATGCACTTCACTGGCTGTCCCTGGTGTTCTCAGAAGTGTGCCATTCGTACCATCAATTATAAGATCACTCTCAACACTCTTGGCCACTGCCCTGGTCCTGCCCTCCCGGTGTTAGGCTGTGGGGCTATTTTCTTCCTTCTGTTTCTCTTTTTTCTTCCACATGAGCTTTAGGACAAAGAATTACAGAGCTTTGCCAAGACTGAGGATGGCACATTGCATTCTTCAAAGAAGACACAAGTGTCTCTAAGTCTCCCTATGCCCCTCTGTCTTGGGGGCTTGTTGTGTTGGGTCAAATGCCAAAGCAGAATTGGGACTCCGCTTTACTCCCTCTCTCCACCACTGTGCAGAGGCTCACAGTACAACCTCCTCTGCCTGGCCTCAGTGCCCAAAAGCCTGGATGAGTGGAAATGTCATGGCAGCTGGCTCAGTTTGCCCGTGGCACCTCTGTAGCAGAGTCACAGGACAGCAGCAAGTGGATATTAAAAGAGAAGAAAGGAACTTTATGGAAGAAATTTTGACATTAGAAGTCAAAAGCTTTGGGCTGGGGATATAGCTCAGTAGATAGAGTGCTTGCCTTGCAAGCACAAAGCCCTGGGTTCAGTCCCCAGCACTGCAAAAAAAAAAA
>JAJEJO010031276.1:0-13302 GCA_020662805.1 Glaucomys volans
GGCTCCCTGCCCCTTCAGGCTGGGTTAGGTGTCCTCCACTCCCATCGATGTGCTTGTCTGGCAATAGCCTGCCTCATGCATGTCTCTCTCTGGACTCCATACTCCCTGAGGGCGCAGGTGAGCCTGGTAGGTGCTGAGGAAAGGTGGATTGAAAGAGCAGACAAGAGATCTAGCGCGAGAACCTGGGGCTTGGTCAGGAGCCGCCAGGTCATGTAGGAACCCACCCTGTCCTTGATCTGAATATCCTTCCATTCTGGACGTATGTCCCAAGATGCTGCTCTGGGCAAAGCCTGGGCCTGGTGCTGGGCAGGCAGTGAAGAGGGCTCCTCACTCTCATGGAGCTCCCCGGTCAGAAGGGCTTGGCACACGCCGGGGTCAAGGGTAGCTCCTACTGAGTGAGAAGGGCAGGGTGAGTGCTTCAGAGCAGAGGCGCTCAGCCCTGTCATGGTGGACCTTCGAGGGTGTCGATGTCAACAACCATCATTTGGGGTTGATGATTTTTGTTGGGGGATGGGGGTGGATGTTGAGTGGCATTGCTGACCTGTGACGACTCTATGCTATAGCACATTCCACCCCAGTTGTCACACTGGGAATGTCCAGATGCTGCTGCATGCCTGGGAAGGAGGGGGCCACATTGTCCTGGGGGTTCACTGATACAGGGTTGAGCTAGGCTAACCGGCTGCGTGAACTTCATTGAGAAACTTAATCTCTCTGGGTCTCGTATTATTCCTTATTGGTAAAATAAGGGCAAAAATGGTGTCACCTCACGTGGTGGCTTTGAACAGGCCAGGGTCAAGTGCAGTGTGTAGGAGGGCTCAGGGCTGTCCTGCTGGAGGGCTGGACCAGGCACTGTTGCTCCCACAGGCATTTACGAGGTGCCCAGTGCTCTGCAGGCCCTGGGGAGGAACAACTGAGTGGACTTCTGACAGGGGGTGACAGCTAGCTGAGACAGGCTTTCTTTTGGGGGTGATTAACACAATCAAAAATTGATTATGGTAATGGTTGCACCACTCCGTGAATATCATTGGAACGGGTGGGTTCCATGTTGTGTGAATTATATCTCAATGAACTTACCGACACAGTTAAGAATCAAACATAAAACAATCAATGAATGGAAAAAAATACTACAGTGCACACACTACCCGCTAGGAACTCTGATTCAGCTGGTCAGGTGTGAGACCCTGGTAATTTTGAAAAGCTTCCGAGCCAAGCAAGGGGGCACGTGCCTGGAATCCGAGCGACTGGGGAGGCTGAGGCAGGAGGATCACAAGTTTCCCGGTCAGCCTGAGTAACTTAGAGAGAATCTGTCTTGAAATAAAAGGAAAAGAGCAGGGGATGTGGTTCATGGTGGAGCACCCCCGGGTTCCATCCCCAGAACCACGGGGTGCAGGGATAGCTTGCCACATGTGGTGATGACAGCCAGGGGTGAGAGCCACCAGGCGGTTCCACTCTTTTCTAGCTCTTCCAGGTGTAATTTGGTTGAAAGGTGCAGAAACCCACCCAAGTTCATGTGAGCACAAAGCAGCCAGTCACCACGAGGACCAAGAAGTCTCCTTCGGCCCTCACACACTGTATTTGTGTGGTTTCCAGAACAAATCACCACTAACTTGGTGACGTAAAACAACCAGAAGAGAACTTCCTTAAAGTTCTGGAGGCTACAAGTTTGATGCCAAGGCCAGGCTCTCTCCAGAGGCTTTGAGGACATTCTGTCTGCCTCTTCTCCCTCTGACAGCCCCTGTCAGTCCTTGACTGGCAGTTCTGTCATTCCAATCCACCTTTGACCCCTCCTCTTCTAAGGACGCCAGGCACTGGGTAGAGAGACCACTCTAATGAGTACAACTGAATTTTAGCTTAACTAATTACATCTGCCAAGTAGTTTCTAAATTACTTTGGAAACGGGCTCTTGCTGAAGAGGGTAGATATGAATATTTGAGAGGACCTATTTCTGATGAGAATAGACATGAATTTATCAGTGGGGGTGGGGGGCATTCAACTTGCTCCAGCCTCCCAAGGACCAGAAACAGAAACCGGGAAGCCACTGGAATGTTCTTGGCTGCCCACCCCCTTCCTATATTCCCCCTCTAGCACCTGAACCTCACAAGGCCACCCTCTCTCCCTTTCATGACCTCCCTAAGTAACAGCCCAACTCTCAGGGCTTCTGCGTTCCAATTTCCACCTCCCCGGAGATGCAGGTGGGTCACCACATCCCCCTTGGCAGGGAGGATTCCTAGGGCCCATTGTTAGCTCTGTAGGACACATGGGAGCCGACTAAGGCAAAGGAGGCCTGAGTGTGTGACCACTGAATCCACCAAGGCCATGGGAGGCCATGGCAGCCTCCAGAGCAGCCATGGAAATGGGGCTTTGTGGTAGACACAGCGACTGGGGCCAGATTGAGGGCAAGGAGAAGATGACACTTAAAAGGGGCTCCCCAAATTCAGTGGTAATCATAAATATTTTAATGCATGCAAAGAAAAATTCATGATGACAACATATCAAGAGTGTAAAGACAGGATCGGTGGTGACATTCCACGGGTGGAGGCCAGGGATGCCACAGTCCCACCAGAGAACATGTCCTGCTGCAGTGAAATGTCACTGACCTCCCTGCTGAGGACACAACAAACCAGGTCCAGGGCTCAGAGGCTGTAGAGCCGGGGTCCTACACCCAGCCCACCGACTTCCCTGCAAACTGCTGCTTCCCATGATTTCTGTGCAGAAGTTCAGAGCTGCCTCCTTTCCTGCCTTCCCAGGCGCCCCCACCACCTTCTCCTCCTTTCTCCTCACTGGCGTCTTTCTCTGTATTCCCTGGACCAGTGACAGGTTTCTAGATGGATGTAGCTGCATTTAGAAGAAGAAAAATGAACGTTTTTAGCAACACACTGATAATAAAGTATTCAGTGAAGAGTAAACAGCCAATAAAATCATGCTTTTTGAGCCAAGGTCAGAAAATAATTTGCCAGTGTGTCAATAGTTGGGGGACTCTGATTAGACGATACCCCAAGCACAAAAGTCTCACACCACCTCCACAGCCACCCCATCTCCTGAGACCTGGGGACACTGAGCTGTGGCTGTGAAGGGCTCTGGTACCTTTCCCTTGGATGTAAAAATAGTGTCACCCTCAGGGTTGTTCTCACCTGGGGGGGAGGTTTTGCTCCCCAAGGGATGTTTGGCAAGGTTGGAAGACGTCTTTAGATGCTATGACTTCTGGGAGAGGGAAGCCCCTCCATGGTTGGAGTCCTCAGTAGCAGTGGCCATGAACTGGGGACTTCTCCCAGTTCCACTGGTGGCCTTTTGGTTAATGAGACACAACAACATTTCCTCTTGTTCAAACCCACTCGGCCCCATGGATCTGTGGATTCAACCAACCATAGATTTTTAAAATTTGGGAAAAAATAATGTCTCTATACTCAACATGGTACAGATCTTTTTTTTTCTTATTATTTCCTAAATAATAGAGTATAATAAAACTATTTCCATAGTGTTGACATGGGATCAGGTATAAGTGATCTAGAGATGGCTCAGTCTACGGGAGGAGGTGCCGAGTCTCTGTGCCATTGTATCCCAAGGACTGGAGCACCCGTGGGTTTTGGTCTCTGCAGGGGGAACTGAAAGAAATCCCCCATGTACACCAAGGGACGACTGTTCTATATCCTCATCTCTAGCTCTGCTTCCCGATCTGAAGATTGTCAAAGCCAGTCCCTAAGGAGGCAGATGGACAAGCTGCCTGCATGTTTTATTCTGAAGGGATTTGGGCAGAAAGAGCTGAAAGTGGGTTTAAGTTTTTGCCTCCGAGTTTTCTGTTTTGACCTTCAGCCCTGTCTTTTCTTGCCCCGCTGGCCCTGGGTATTTGGGACAGGCTAATGTTATCAGTACTGAGAATTTTCTTCTGAGAAACTAGTTTGCGCTCACCACAGAGCAGGTCCCTCCTGCAAAATCCCCCACCCAAACCCCTGCCAGTTCTCCATCCCCCTTTGCTTCTGCAGATCCCCTTCGCTGGGTCACTCCCCTTTTCTCAGTGCTTGCCCAGGCCAAGTCCAGGCTAGGTCAGGAACTGATATTACTGCATTTTTGAGCTTCATTGTATTTTACAGATGAGGAAACTGAGACTTGAAGAGGCCAAGTTGCTTCTTCAAATTCACACAGCGAGCAAAATGGCAGCACCAGGATTTGAACCCAGCCCCTCAGACTCAAGTGCTTTGAGTGGTTATACTCAACTCTTTATTGATGCTTTCTTCCTCCCAGAAGAAGAAAAAACCAAGCTGCAGAAGCAAAGAGAGGATGAGCTAATCCAGAAGATCCACAGACTGGTGCAGAAGAGAGACTTCCTGGTGGACGATGCGGAAGTGGAGAGGCTAAGGTGAGCGGGTGCACATCCTCGGGGCGCGGCCTCCAGACCCCAGCCTTCCACTTCCCCACAGAACCCATGCTCTGCTCCCAAGATGCACTGCCTCACCCGACCCACATGGCCTCAACCAGGCTGCCCAGACACTGACCCTAAATGAGTCCCAGACTTCTGGCCTGAGGACCCATTTCATATTTAACAGTAACTCCAACCAGGTCCCAAAGGTCTTGCAAAGTCCTGTGTGTCTTAGATGAAGGTCATTTAGGGAGGTACCATGGGGTGGGGGATGGCATCACATGACAAATGGCAGAGCTCCCTACGTTTTTTCCCAGCTTGTCAAGGCAACTTCTAGAAACTTCTCTTGTCAGTCTTTATAAAGATTCTGCCCCCTATATTGCCTTGCTTCCCTCTCCTGTGTCCCAGACCTTATCTTCCTTTTCCCTTCCCACAGTGGCTCCAAGGTCCTTTTATACCCATTCATACTAGCCAACTTGACCCAGGCAACCACAGGCCTGGGAGCCACTGAAGGCTCCTAAGGAGTCTGGGCATCAGAAACACTGAGAATGTTGATTCTTAATAATTTTTGTCTCCAAACAAAGCCTTTGAAGTCTCTGTCTTTGAAGAGGGCAACTCTTTATTCTGTGTCCTCTGAGGTCCCTCTCCAGGGTCCCTGGGATATGCCTTGCTTTGCTCGGCTGGGCTGGGTCACCAATTTTATTCCTGGTGACCTTGATGAGCTGAGGGGACTTGCTCTCTAAGACCTGCCACACACCTCATGGGGGCACAGGTAACTAGGGTGGCTTGAGGGTGCAGGGTCAGGAGAGGTGCTGCCCAGCTCACTGAACCCCCAGCAGGCTGGCTGGGTCCTATAATGGCCACCTCTGTTCTGGGGTCTCACCCTAGCTCTGGGTCTGCCTTTACCCACTCTTGCTATGTCTCTGGTTCAGAGCAGTTCATCGACCATGACTGTCACAAGCCACACCCGGGGCACACAGCACACAGGTACCATCCACAGAGCCCAACCCCCTCCCACATCTGCAGTGTCCTGCCCCTTCCCTTGGCTCCCAGAATGTTCCCTCGCTCACTCCGCTACTCTCTTTTGCCCCTCTTCCTTCCCAGGGAGCAAGAAGAAGACAAGGAAATGGCCGATTTCCTGAGAATCAAGTTAAAACCTCTAGACAAAGTAACCAAATCTCCAGCAAGTGAGTGCATTTGCCATTCCTCCTCTTCCCCCAGGGGAGAGAAAGGCTGTTCAAAGAAGTCTGGGACAGAGGGCACAACAGAAGGCTTTCTTGTGGTCAGACTTGAGCATGGGATGGCAGCAGGCCAGGCCAGCCTCAGGAGCCTTCTGCGTCCCAGTTCCCCAGGTCCAGGTTCTGCCACTGCTGTCTTGAAATTCTTAGTAATTTCAGACCCAGTGTTTTCACTTCGCTCTGAACTCAGAAAATTACGCGGCTGGTCCTGGCAGCTGTGGTCCTTCCCTAATCACATGGTTTGGTGAGGCCCAGGGAACTCTGGCTTCCATTAGGGCTGGGATCTCTGGGAAGGCCAGAAGTACGCTTCTCAGAATGTGAGCCTTAGGAGACACCTAGCCCAAAAGGTTTTTTGTGAAATAATTTTTGGAAATGATGCAAGGTTGACCCTCAATTTGGAGGTACCAGTGTCCACTAGGACATTAAAGTGATCCAGTCAAGGAGCTGTCCTCTCTTTGTTGGCTCCATGTTTCTCAAATGTGTCCCACTACTGTATTCATGGGGACTCTCCTTCAGTTATAAGAAATGATGCCCTACTTAATCTGGTCTAAACAAGAAAAGGGGATTTGTGTGAGAAAGAGTTACAAGAAATAGGGCCTCAAAGACTGGACATTATCAGAACTTCCTCACTCCCGTTGCATTTCTCATTTCTGTCCTTCTCTGCAAGTTAATTTCATTTTCCACTATAACACAGCCCTTCTCCATGGGTCAGAAACCCAGAACCTCCCAGGTAATGCCAGATTTGTTCCCCTGGTATTTAAACACACGGATCCCAGGGAAAGACTCTGATTGGTCCTTCTTAGATCACGTTCCCACCTCCTAGACCCATCACTCTTATGGAGAGGTTGGGGTACTCTGATTGGTCAGGTCTGTGTCACATGCCCTCCCTCTCCTGCAGCCACAGGGACACGAGCTGTTACCAGAGGAAGGAGGACTGGAACCTTGTTGGAAAGACAAAATCCAAAAGCTGCCACCACGTATACAAAGGCAGACGCTGTTTACTCTGCCATCAATTACCTCCTGTGAAAACAGCTGTAGAGGGAGGAAGAAAAGAAAGAAGGGCTGCTGGGTGTGGTGGCTCACACCTGTAATCTCAGCTGCTTGGGAAGCTGAGGCAGGAGGATCTCAAGTTCGAGGCCAGCCTGGGTCACTTAGTAAGACCCTGTGTCAAAAATAAAAACAAAAAGGGTTGGGAGTATAGCTCAGTGGCAGCATGCTGATGGGTTCAGTTCCCAAGACCACAAGAAAAAAGAGGCAGGGGGAGGGAGGGAGACTATGTCCCTTCTGTTGATCCCAAAGACCACAAGGCACATGATCCCTGCCTAAAGCCAGCATCCTCCATGGACTATCTCTTCTAAGAAAGGCCAAATAGAAGAACACCACTTATCAGTATGGAGAAGGAGCAAGGAAACTTTCCTTCTAGGTGAGATTATGGATAGAAGAAAGAAATGGTCTCAGTGAGAAATTGAAACTTGACCAAGCTCAGACCACAAGCAATGGGTCAAGTGTGGGGCCCACACTACTCACTGGTGCTGAAATCCCAAACTGGAAAATAAAAACGAGTTGAAAACCAGTGAAATCTCTGGGGCCTTAGCAAGAGCAAATGCAGAACTGCTCGGTGAGCCTTCTGCATCCCCTGATACACAGCACTACCATGGACAAATCAACTCCCACAAAGAGGAGTGCTCCATAAATATTAAAATCCAACAAGAATTGTACCACCATGAAGCTGGGTGTGGTGGTGCACGCCTGTAATCCCAGCAGCTTGGGAGGCTGAGGCAGGAGGACTGCAAGTTCAAAGCCAGTCTCAGCAATTTAGCAAGGCCTTAAGCAATTTAGCAAGACCCTGTCTCAAAATAAAGAATAAAGAAGGGTGGGATGTGGCTCAATTGCTAAGCACTGTGGGTTCTATCTCCAGTACAAAACAAACAAACTGTACCACCAAGAGGGGAATCAGTGGATGCAGTAAAGAGAATGGTCCCAAGAACCAGACATAATTACTATTTTAAAGAGACAGGCATTCATACATTTAAATGATTAGAGATAAGAAATGGAAAAAAAAAACAAAGCTAAATAGCAGGATACTATGACAAAGAATAAGTAGACTTACAAAAGAATTACCTTTAAAAAAATTGTCACTAAAAATTCCATGGACTAAATACAGAGATACAGTTGAAGGCAAGGCTCATAAACTGGAAAGCAGACCTGAGGAAATTACCCAGCATAAACAGAAAAAGTTGGAAAATATGAGAGGTCATGAATCAGAGAGGACAGAATAAGAAAGTCCAACTTCTATCTGGTAGGCAAACCAGAAGGAGAGAAACCAGCCAATGGGGGGATGGGTATCTGAAAATATAATTTTCCAGATTTAAAAGATGTAAACCCTTAGACTGAAGTGACTTGAACAAAAGTTCCTGTTTACCCACTCACCAGACACTTCTTGAATGCCAGGTCCTGTGTGAGATTGGCATTTACAATGGTGGCTAGGAGAGAGCTGTGGTTGGAAGCTCAGAGTTGTAAGCCAGTTGGCCCACAGGGAAGTGGGAACAGTCACTGGACCAATATAATGTACACCAGCTCTCCATATCACTGAACAAAGCCTAGAACGAGGCCTGGCCTGGCCTGGGGCAAGCTGGGGCTGTCGATACCAGGGCTCTCCTGGCCTCACCTCTCCCTCTCTGCTGTGCTTCTACTTTGCTGCAGGCTCCCGGGCAGAGAAGAAAGCAGAGCCCCCACCTAGCAAGCCCACAGTGGCCAAGACAGGGCTGGCACTCATCAAGGATTGCTGCGGGGCCACGCAATGCAACATCATGTAGCCCCCACATGGGGTGCCCCGGGGCCACGGGGACCCCCTCCCACCCTCTTGTCATCATAGCCCCCATTTCACCGGGGCCTAAGAGCTCTCCAAGGCTTCCGGAAGGGGTTGAAGGCAAGCCTGTGACTGCCGCCAGGGGCCGTGGGCGCGGCAGGCGGGCCGGCCACCCTGTACAGAGTGTAGCAATAGGGAGTCCCTCACTGTCGCATGGCCCTCCCCAGAGCATGCCAAACCCAGGAGTCTGCCTCACCAATTATCCAACCACCAGGAAAGGTCCTCCCTCAGAAAAGTATATCTCCACTTCTATTTAGCTGTATCTAACCCACTGTGCAAGTGACCTGGGAGAGGGGCGTCGATCCCCAGGTGTTACAGTTGTGACTTCTCAACAGTAGGGCACTGTGTTGGACACGTTCCCCTCCACCCTCCTAGCTCTGCTGTCGGGCCTGGCCCAAACAGGCACAGATCCCATCCCCCGTCTGTCCTCTCCCAGCGACTGTGCCCGCTGGAGGGCTCTCCATGTAGCCCCTGCATCTCTCAGGCGCCATCAGTGTCACATTCTTGGAGGCCAATGGCCTGTCTGTGAAGACTTGAGCTTGCGTGCCATGCTGTGGTCACGTCTCCTGCTTCCTCCCATCCTGTGTCCAGGCCAGTTCACATCGGGAGGGTGTCCACTGTGCTCTCAGCTCTTCCTTTACTTGCTGTGTCTGGCCCAGGGGTGTGGAGCTGAGTGGGAACAGGTCTGGCAGCAGCAGATCCAGTGCTTGGAAGGAAGAGCAGATGGCTGGAGGATCCAAGGCCAAGGCCAGGACAGATGGAAGGGGACCCAGAGAAGAAGTGGACCCAGGTACTCTGTCCCCACTGGGGGCCACTGCAGGAGTGCCAGTGGGATGTCACCACACCAGCCCAACACCCAGACCTCCATAAAGAAGGATGACAGGCGGGAGAGACAGCCTGACCCAGCCGTGTCCCATCATCTGGTGGCATATTTGAACCAGCCTAACGATTCCACCTGTGTAACTTGATGTACATTTGCTACAGCCAGCCCGGCACAGCCTGTGTGACCTCTGTCTGTGTATGTGTGTCATGACCGGCCTCAGTAGTTAGTGTAACTCAAGATTCGCTGATGTTCCGTCATCCATCAGAGAAAATAAAAATGGAAACCACGTAGATCGCATTTTAAATGCTTTAATTTTTTCCTTGATTATGGAAGTCATTGATGTACATAGTAAATCATTTTAAAAGTACAGAAAAATATAAAGACTTTTTTTTTTTTAAACACCCGTGATTCCTCCAACTGGAGACCTCTGACATTTTGGCATGTTTCCTGTAGTCTTTTTTTATGTATTTCTTTCTCTCATGCTTGGCATGGTATTCTACCATTTTATAACCAGTGTTTTTGCCACTGGCCATCACATGGAAATGGTCTCCCCTCTTCATTAAAAGCTCTTTGTAAACATTAAATGCTCTCCATACACATTTATCATGGTTGTTGGGAATCCATCATGTGGATTTACCGTCATTGATCTCACCATCTCCTCACCATTGGACATTTAGACTGTTTATAGCTTTTTCAATATTGTAAATGATGTTACGATAAATATCCTGAGGAGACAAATCATCTGGAATTTGGGTTTTTCCTTAAGGTAAACACTTAGCAGTCACATTCTTGGGCCATGAATAGGTACTATTTTCAAAGGGTTTGTGAATCACAAGTGAATCTGCAGGTGTTTCCAGTCACAGAAGCTTTGGACTTGGCCCCAAGGATTTCTGACCCTAACCCTCAAGGCTCCCAGTGGGCATCACCCTCAGGCCTCCCAGTCTGTCTCAGGTGTGTTTCTACTTTAGTCCAGGCTCTTCCCACACACCTCTTCCTGTCATTCTGATGCTGAAGAGGTTCCATGGTCCACCCAGTGTCACCAGGCTGGAATCAAAGGACACCATGTCCTTCTTTGGTGCCCTATACCAAGCATGGAGATAGACAGTATGAGTATTCTCCAGCTGCCACAACAAAATTACCTCTAACTGGATGGCTTATACAACAAACCCATCTTCTCAGAGTTCTGGAGGTCAGAAGTCTGAAATCGAGGTGTCTGCCCAGCTGTGTTCCCTCCCAAGGCTGTAGGGAAGATTTCTTCCTTACTTCCTCCAGCTCCCTAGAGTTCCCAGCAATCCCTGGCCTTCCTTGGCTACTTTGCTCTGCACTTCTACCTCTGTCTTCACATGGCTTTCTCCAGTGGATATGTGTCTCTGTGTGTCCTCCCCTGGTCTTATAAGGACACATTCATCAGATTTAATGATGAATGTTCTAATCCAGTATGACCTTACCTTGATCCTCACTTACTGTGATTACTTTTGTAAATCCCTATTTCCAAGTAAGGTCTGAGGGTCCAGGGAGACATGAATATGGTGGGGTGGGGTGGGGGATACTATTAAGCCTACTGTAGATCCTTCCCACTCTAACTCACAATAAAAATTCAGGCTGCACCAGGAACAGTGATGCACGCTTATAATCCAGTGGCTCAGGAAGCTGAGGCAGGAGGATCACGAGTTCAAAGCCAGCCTCAGCAACTTAGCAAGGCCCTAAGCAACTCAGTGAGACCCTGTCTCTAAATTAAAAAAAAAAAAAAAAAAAAAAAAAAGCAGGGGAATGTGCTTGTCAGGGTTAGGTGTCCCTGGGTTCAATCCTGGTACCAAAAAACAAACCCCAAAATCAATCAGGCTGCAAAGGGTTCACCATTCTCCCTTCCCTGTGGAAAATGTGAGTCAGGGAGACCCCAGGCCACTCACAGAGCTGATCAACAGACCCGGGGGGTTGAACTCTCAACCCCTGCCCAGAGTGCTTCCACTAAGCCCTGGGTAGACCTACCTCATTTTCCTGCTAGTCCACTGGTTGAAAACCAACATTTATTTAGGTCTTCACTGAAGAGCAGGATAAAGTGACAGTTCATGATGCCCCGGTCACCAGGGCTGTCTGTGGAGCTGGGGATCCTTGCAGCTGGGGTTCCTGCACACCCAGACCTGCTCCTTTTGGAAGCCCTGGGGAAGGACGTTAACGGGACGTTGATATTTACTGCAGTTTATCACTGTGTGCTGAGCAATGTACACACATCAGCTCATTTGTCTCATGCCAGCCTGATGAAGTGGATCCTATTATTATTTCCACCGTATGGATTAGGACGTGGCAATAAATCCAAGGCTGAGGGACCATGGCAGTTAGTGGTCAAGTCATTCATCACCCATCCCTCTCCCTCCTGTAGCCTGGACAGTTCTTTCTCTTCCTACCAGTGTTTAAACACAACTCTCATTTAAAAAGAAAAACAAAAAACAAAAAAACCTCCATTTCATTTTCCTTCACAGCCCTCTTTAGAGTTGGCCACAGTCTTGCGATCTCCATCTCCCCAATCTCCAGAGCCCTCCGGAATCTATTTAATCTGGTTTGTGTCCCTCTCCTGCATTGGACCCCTCTTGCCAGGAAGCAACCATTTGCTCACGTGCAGCTGGTGCGCGTCAGCCCTTAGACCGTCCCAGCTCTCTGCAGCCCGTGATCCAGGTGCGTGCTTGACTCCACTTCCATGGGGCTCCACTCTCTAGGTGTGCTTCCTCCTGCTCAAGAAGACCTCTCTCCAGACCCCTTTAAGGCTTCCTTGTTCTCAAAGCCTAGCCCCTGGCATTCCGCTCTTTCCTCCCCCCTGATCTCTGGCACTCCTTGCACACCTTGGGTGGCCATCTATACTGTGACACAACCTGGATGGTTTCTCTAGCCTACACCTGTCTCTCAAGCTCAGAAGCATTTCTCTGACTGCTTCCAGAGGCTCTCCATTTAAATCTAGAACAGGCACCTCAAACGTAACCCATCCGGGCTGGGGATGTAGCTCAGTTGGTAGAGTACTTGCCTCACATGCACAAGGCCCTGGGTTC
Source organism: Glaucomys volans (assembly GCA_020662805.1). NCBI lineage: Eukaryota > Metazoa > Chordata > Mammalia > Rodentia > Sciuridae > Glaucomys > Glaucomys volans. The sequence continues at coordinate 12,326 of JAJEJO010031276.1, forward strand.
AATCCCCAGTACCGCAAAGAAAAAAAAAAAAAAGTAACTCATCCTCCACCAAGGGGCAGCCAAATCCCACTACCTTGTCTCTGTAAATAAAGTTTTATTGAAAAAGCCACGCTCATTCACTCACGTATTGTCTGAGGCTTATTTTGTACTAGGACCGCAGAGTTGAGCATAGAGAATATGTGGCTCATAGGTCCTAAGATATTTACTCTCTGGACTTTAAAGGAAAAGCTAGTCAACTCCTGTCCTAAACTGACCTCAGCTTCCACACGTTATTTTCATTTCAGGAAAGGGCACCACCCAGCCCTACAACCTGTCCTTGACCCTTCTGTTCCACTTGGCGCCCCTTCAATTGCCAGGTCTTGAGTGCCTTCCTCCTATGTTCCTCTAGGGCCTGGCCACTCCCAGGGTGGACACTATCATCTTTTGTTGGTCAGCTGCAACAGCACCCTAACTGGCTCCCAGCTCTGGTCTCTTACGTCCATTCTCTGCACAGCAGCCCAGGATTCTCTGAATGATGCAAACCTCATGGTCACTCCCCTAAGTCATCTGCACAGCCTCAAACAAGCCCACGCTCTTTCATGTGGCTTAAGGTACCCTTTGATCTGGCTCCTCCACATCCTTAGCCTCTTCTGGCCCCCTCTCTTCCACTCCTCTTGATTGCTGGGACCACAGACTCTTCTTTGGGTTCTCTGGCTCTTACCACGCTCCCTGTTGGCCCCTCTCCCAGATTTCCATACATTGTTCCCTCTGCCAAGAACTCCTCAGCTTCCTCACCAGCCCTTCTTTCCATGGCGCTCTCCCTAGACAACCCACGTGCTGCTTGGGAACCAAATCGATCTTTCTGAAGCATTCATCTGACCAGGCATGTTGCTTCCCGTGTGAAACCTTTCACTGGCCCAGCAGTCAAGTCTGGGCCCTGGACCTGGTCTCACAGCCCCTGGTGGCCCACCGTCTCTCCCACTGTCCTTTTCACCTTC
>JAJEJO010031294.1:0-12245 GCA_020662805.1 Glaucomys volans
AAGCTTCTTGTAATTGATTTTCCATCTCATTCATCATATTAGGGAAATTTTCTGATAATATTTCCTTGAATAGATTATTCATACCCTTGGTTTGTATCTCTGCGCCTTCCTCAATCCTGATTACTCTTAAATTTGGTCTTTTCATGATGTCCCATATTTCTTGGAGGGTTCGTTCATGATTCCTAACCATCTTCTCTGTTTGTTCGACTTTGTTTTCAAGATTAAATATTTTGTCTTCATTGTCTCAGGTTCTGTCTTCCAAGTGATCTATTCTGTTAATTATGCTTTCTATTGAGTTTTTAACTTGGTTTATTGTTTCCTTCATTTCCTTGTTTCCTTCAAGAATTTCTGTTTGTTTTTTCCTCATAGTTTCTATCTCTTTATTGAAGTAATTTTTTGCTTCCTGCAATTGCTCTATTAACTGATTATTCATAGCCTGAATCTGCTCTCTCGTCACATCATTCTCTTCTCGGATCACTTTAATATGAACATTCTGAAATCCCTTTCTGTCATTCCTTCTACCATGTTGTCTTTGGGTTCTCTTGATATATCATCTAGGTTTAATTGGGACACTTTCTTCCCGTGTTTTCTCATGGTGCTGGTGTATCTTCCCCTCTGTTGCTTGAGGGGTGCTTGATCAAGTTGTGACCCAAGAAAGGTGCTGTCCCACTACCTCCAGGTTGGGAATGATCAATGCTTCTGGGCAGAGGCAGCCTAGTGTTGATAGACAATTAGATACAGCAAGGTGGTAGACTCCGGGCCTGGGTGTGGGCCTGGGCACTAGATCAAGTTGGGGTGGTGTCATAGAACTGTGCTCAGTGATGGAGACACTGGGCTTGAGAGCCCAGGCTGACCTGAACTCCTCACTGGGGGTTCAGGCAGTGGCAGGTGGTTGCTCTCTCCTGGGGACACGGTAAGCTGGCGCCAAAGGCCCTAAGCTCCCCGCTGGAGTCAGCAATCCCAGAGGCTCCAAGCCGGAGCACTCCAGATGCCACTGGCGGCCCCAGGAAGCTGGAAATGGACCCCCTCTGCCAGGGAAGACGCCAAACTCAGAGCAGTTCCAACTCCCCGCCGGAGTCAGCGATCCCAGGGGCTCCGGGCTGACCTCTCCAGCTGCTGCTGGAGGCCCCAGGAAGCCGCAGATGGGCACTCTCCGCCAGGGAAGCTGCCGAAGTGGCACGGAATAGTTCCCACTCCCCGCCAGAGACTGCGATCCCAGAGTTTCCCGGCCGGACCTCCCCAGACGCAGCTGGAGGCCCCAGGAAGCTGGAAACGGGCCTTCTCCGCCAGTTAAGCCACCAAAATGGCGTGGAGTAGTTCCAACTCCCCGCCAGAGTCCGCGATCCCAGAGTTTCCCGGCCGGACCTCCCCGGACGCCGCTGGAGGCCCCAGGTAGCCTGAGATGCTAGGTCTCTGCCTGGGAGGCCACCGGCTGGTGCCGGAGCCGCGGCCAGTGACTCCAGTGCCGCTGCTGGGGACCTGCACTCACTTGTTGGCTGGCGCAGACCCAGGTCGGTGGCTCCGAAGCAGCTGCAGGGTCCGGCGCTCCCAGATGTTAGATGCCTGCGGCGGGCCGAGCCCAGCCCAGCTGAGTTGGTTCTGGAGCGGCACCTGGGGACCCCTTATATGTGCTTTGAATAAAAAATCTCGTTGAGAGTCATATTCCTGCTGTTTGAATCCCGAGCAAGTAGGAAACCACGGAGCAAGTAGGAATGCAGCCTTCCTCTAGCCCGCCATCTTGGATCTCCTCTGCAATAAATATCTTTGCCCTGGATGATTGACAGACTAGAATAAGACTTCAGGAAGAAGAGACACAATGAAGATTTAGCAGGCAGAGTGCAGACCCAAACTTAGCTGAGTCATCAGGAGGAATTTTCATTCCCTTCTCACTCTTTTAAATTTTAAATTAGAATTCACTCTTAAGAGGGCTCAGTACTGGAGATGTGAGAGCTAGTTCTCAAATTGAAAACCTTATCAAGATATAAGATCTGACCCTTTTGTAGTATATCATTTTAAATTAAGTTTCTAATGCCCTCTTTTTGCAATAGAATCTCTGATTTACTTTAAAAAACTAGCTCTCCTATAACTCAGTATTAAGCATGAATACCAGCATTGTTATGATAATAGTTCAAAAATAAAACTCGATGATTCTTTTCACTCATCCAAGGCCAAGGAGGCCTTTCTGAAAACCTTTTAAAAAAAAAAGAGGAATCAAATAATTTGAGCTGAACTTAAGAACATTATCCATGTATTGCCGAGAGCTCTGTCCTTGTCCCTGATGCCAATTCAATAACAAGGACACAGTTTTGAGAAAAAGGAGAAAGAAGACATTGCTTTGCTAGCAAAGGAAGAACACAGGGGAGACCTGTCCCAAAGGCTGTGATTCTGCCCATGAGCAGGAACAGGGGGATTTTAAAGAGGTGATTCAAAGGCTACAATCCACACATTATCTGTTGGAGTTACAATTCACTTGTTAATTTGGGAAATAGTCATTTCTGAGATCTTCTGGTACCATCTGGGTTACTTCATTCTTATGGTGGGTGTGTACTTAAGGACAGATAAATCTGTCTGAAAAGGGGAATAAAGGTAATCCTGTTTCCCCTGAGGTTAAAGAAGCAGAGAGATTAGGGAGGGAAGATCAGGAAGAGAGGAAGAGAAAGAAACATGGCCATTTTAAAAATAAGTTGCAGTGGCAGAGCAGCTAGGGCTGTATTCAAGGATAAAGTGGACCACTGTTACACATATGAATTATTTCTAACAAAGAATATTCTCATGTGGAAAGCAGGGAAATCCTGTATTTCTAGCTACATTTGCTCAGTGCTTTAGTGTCAGTTCAAATGCTATCCCAGTCAAAATAACTCCTATATATGTAAAATTATGGTTATTTCCCAAATTATACTCTATTTCTTTAAGTGAAACTGCACTTAAATGGTGTTATTTTGACTTGCCAATAGATACAAGTAGTCACCTAAAGAAGTTTTAAATGATAAGAAGTGTTTGAAGTAAGGAAAAAGAACATTCTGTAACTTTAGAGAGGGGAAAAAAGTAAGAGAAATACTTTAATTCAAGGGGATATGTGTGCATTAGAAATTATTGCAGAGTAGATAACTTTTTTATTATTTTATTAGGATCTTCTATAAAAAATTTAAAAATCCTCTATCAAATGGACTCAGTAGTCATGTATCTGCCCCCAACCTGTAAGCAAAAGTTTTTAAAATTATCTTAAAAATTAGATAGGTTGATAGATCTCAAAGATTGTGAAAGGACTGAGATTTTTATCCTACTTTCAAGCTACCAACTTAGCCTGCCATGGTTTCATAGATTTTTGGCAGAAGACATGAGACTCCTGAGTCTAAAACAAAGGACTTCCTTACTCAAAGCATAGCAGACAGCATGAGCCTCATATTTTCACCAGTTCTGCTTGCTCCCAAACCTGATGTTGGAGCAGATAGATTCTGCTCACAAAGTGGGTTTAGAAACCCAAATCCACAAATTCAGAGACTGCTAAAAAAAAAAAAAAAAAAAAAAAAAAAATGAAAAACTGTCCAAATATTGTCCAGAGGGACACATCATCTCTATTATACAGTCAGGGGAAAAAAAAAAAACTACCCCATGATCTAAAGATACAAACTCTCTCTCTCTCCCATGTCAGTTGGCCATAAAAACATCCTTGAAGAGTTCCAGACAAAAGCTGTCACAAGGAATGTAGAAAGAAAATGGAGACTTGCTAACCAACAAAATATTGTAATCAATCCTCACTATTCACAATTCTGTACTTGAGAATTTATTTGTTAAAAATTATTTGTTGTCCTGAAACAAATACTTACATCACTTTCATAATCCATTTCAGACACGTACATTGTGTTGAAAATTTGAGTTGCCTGATGCTCAAATTCCCAAAAGAGGTCAAATAAGCTGGCTGTTAGTCAGCTTCATGTTACTATAACAAATTCCTGAGATAATCAACTTATAAATAGAAAAGCTTTATTCCGGCTCCCAGTTTTAGAGTTTCAATCTGTCCTGTAGCAACACATCATTGTGGGAGCACAAAGGAATGCAAAACTGCTCACCTCATGGCCAGATAGCAAAAGAGAGAAAGAGGGAAGAGACTGGGGTCCCATAGTCCCCTTCAAGAGCATGCCCCCAATGACTTAATGACCTCCCACCAGTCTCACCTCTTCAAGTTACTACTACCTTTCAATAACACCAGGCTGAGAACCAGGCCTCTAACATGTGAACCTTTTGGGGGAACACTTAAGATCCAAATCATAGCAAGAACATTCTACCATTCCATTCTCATTCAATAAAAAAGTATCCTTCTTGAGTCTACTTAATGTAATGTTTTTGCATTTTTGTGATTTGTGTGTGTGTGTGTGTGTGTGTGTGTGTGTGTGTGATTTTAACTATTTTAAATTGCACTTAATAGGGCGGAAGCATTTTCTTGTATTCCTAAGTGCAAAGAGACTATGGTGCATCTTAAGGAGAAAATATATATGCTAAATAAGTCAATTCAGTCTTGAGTTATAGTGCTTCTGACCATGAGTTCAATGTTGGTGAATACAAAATATATATTAAATAAGGCATCTTTAAGCAGAAACATGCATAAACAAGGTATATATTGATCTTCTGATGAAATGTTATGGACAAAGGCTCATAGGAACCTGATCCTGTGCCTCTCCTAGGTGCAATGGTTGAGTATTTGCTAATGCAAGAGTTCATGGCAATTTTATGGAGACTCAGCTATGAATAATAATGGTCAACTGTACAGTCAGTCATAGGTGACAGCTTGCCTGCCTTCACTCTCACTCCCTACCCTCAAAAAAACAGCAGGAGGGATCCTCATCAAACCTAAGATTAGTGCTTGGCTCTGTTCAGCTCCCCATGACTTTCCCCTTTAAAACCAGAGGCAACTTACCTCAGTGGTCCCACATTATCTGGGCTCCCAATCTTTCCGGTCCTTTCTACAGAGCTTCTGACCTCCATTTCTTCCAAGCTCCCCTTTTCTCATTCTACTCCATCCATCCTGGCTTTCTTACTGATTATGGAATATCCTAGGTAGGCTCTTGCCTCAAGACCACTTTGCTTACTTTTCCTCCACCTAAAAATCTCTTGTTCTTTTTCTAAATATCCAAAAAACTTACTCCCTCAGCAATTTGAGTTATTTGCTAAAAAGTCGTCTTTTCATTGAGGCCAACCGTGACCAGCCTACTTAAAGCTATGAACCTGTCCTTCCCAACACTGGGGCTACTCTCTAGACACCTTCCCTGCTTTATGGTTCTCAAAAGCACTGGTGCCATCTGACATCCTATACATATTTGCATTTTTTGTCTGTATCTTTCCCATAGTATGCAGGGATTACTGTTTGTTCTATTCAGAGTTTACTCTCTACCTCGAATAGCACCTGCCTGATAGCAGATACTTGATAAATATTCGTCAAAATAAATTTAAAACTCTCATGGAATTTTCAGGTTTTCTTTTTTTTTTTTTTTCCTTCAGTAGAGTAAGCTCTACCTATTCTGCTCCTAAGAAAGCACCTGAGAACATGTCTTTGAAACATAAATAAACATTGAGAGTCAGAGCTTGAGCTCAGCAAAGCTAGAAAGCTAATTGGAAAAAGACAGCAGGGGTGTTTTCAAGTTGTCTTGGAAAGAGAAGAACGGTGAATCTCTTCATTTTTTATGTTGACAGCAATGTTTTTAGTATCATGAGAGTTGATATTAGACTATCAAAATAAAAAATGCTTTTTAAAAACCCTGCTCACACACAAAAAGGTGTTGTCTCTTTAATTTCTTTGTCTAATGGTACCAAATCAAACTACTCCTTCATGAAGGAAAACGAGTGCTTTTTCTTTAGAAAACAAAACAATTAGATTCCAGCTAAACTGCCCACAAAACATGAAATGTTTCATTTAACTAACTGAGAAGACACAGCTTGTTTAAATCCTAAATAAAGAAGCAATCTCCATTAATGGAAGGCAGATCCCTTGCAAGCATGCTTCTCTCCACACCCAAACAGGTATCAAGTGAACTCGTTGCACTTCGGTGGGTTGCCACAGACAACCACAGACGAATGGAACCAACACCAGGCAGTTTAGTGTGATGTTACCTCTGACTCTGAGTTTTACCATCGAGTTACGTTCTCACACTATTGAAATCCCAATCTCTCCAGGCCTCACCAACTGGGCAGGACAAGCAAGGCCTCATCATCAGTAAGAACTTCAAGTTCACTGATTCGGGACCCATAACAGAGAATAGAGCCTCTGGTCTCCCTTCAATGTTTCACACAGACATGGGGTTATTTGGGGTCCTTATAAGAAGTCCGGTTGAGGTCTCCCATCTGTTAATGTTATGCCTCCTTCTCCCCAAATCTGTTAAGAGTGGTATTTTGACTGCCCTAGCTACACACACACACACACACACACACACACACACACATGGGTGGAAACCCTTGAGAGCTAAAGTAGAGCCAGTTTCCCCAGGGTATTCACTACATATAGCCACACTGCATCTGAAACAAGAACATTGACATCTTAGGGTGGGTCACACTGTGTTGCTTTATAAGAATAACACTTTGCAACCACCATTTGACCCAGTTATCCCACTCTTTGGCTTATACACAAAGGACTTAAAATCAGCATACTACAGTGATACAGCTACATCAATGTTTATAGCAGCTCAATTCACAATAGCTAGACTGTGGAACCAACCTAGATGCCCTTCAATAGATAGAATGGATAAAGAAACTGTGGTATATATACACAATGGAGTATTACTCAGCCATAAAGAATAAAATTATGGCATTTGCTGGTAAATGGATGGAGTTGGAGAATATCATGCTAAGTGAAATAAGCCAATCCCAAAAAACCAAAGGCCAAATAATTTCTCTGATAAATGGATGATGATACACAATGGGGGTGGGGTAGATAAGAGAGGAATGGATGGAGGATGGATTGTGTAGAGGGAAATGAGGGGTGGGGAGGAGGCGGGGGGAAGGAAAGATAATAGAATGAGACACACATCATCACCCTATGTACATGTAGGATTACACAAATGGTATGACTACTTCGTGTACAACGAGAGAAACAACAGTTGTACCCCATTTGTGTAAAATGAACCAAAATAAATAAATAAATAGAAAAGTACTTTGCTTCTGCAGCACCTTCTCTGTGTAAATGGCTCAAATGGGAATGCATTTTGCCAGAACATATATATTTACCTATATACACATATTCTTACATATTGTGTACATCTATAAATATAATATGCCCTTGGAGAAAAAGCCATAAGATACAGGCAAAATGCTACTGTAATATAAGGAAGTTAAATGACATCACACGCCATAAGGACCAGGAACTGCCTCATGATGGGAGAAGCTTCATGTAGATCTTAGTCTATGGGCAGTATTATGCATCATTGCTCATTATTTAATTCATGGCTAGAAAAAGACTCAGTTCCCTAATTCCTGTATTTCAAGAAAGCATTCTAAAGCTCTAAAGTATTGGTGGGCTCACTTGAAAATGTTCTCACATGAAAAGTAGTTATGTTTGCTATCTCAGTGAGAAAATGTGAGGAACTGTGTTAGTCTAAACTATATGCAATAATCTTTTTCATACTTCACCTCGCTTTAAAAAATAGTTCTGTTCAAACATATCCTGCTTTTACAAAACCTGAATTTGAGCACCATGAAGGACAACAATGCCAGTTGAGGGAAAATGTGTGGGGTGAGCCTTGCATCAGTGACTCAAAATAGATAGGGGTCAAGAATAAACCCTGTAATTAAGGGACACGTGAGCAAAAACCTGCAGGGATGAAGAAACAAGCCATACACACAGCTGGAGAAGAGTATTCCAGACAGAGGGAAGTGCAATGCATGAACCCCAGGTGGGAGCCTCCAACATGCCCAAGGAACAGCAAGGAGGTAGGGCACAGAGAGCAGGAGGAGTCCTCAGAGTCAAAGTCAGAGCTAGTCCAGGCTGGGTCACACGCAGCTTCGTAAGTCAATGTTGGGACTTTGCTTCTGAGTGAATGGAAGGCACTAGAGCAGAGAAGTGATGCTATCTGAACCAAAATCTAAAAAGACCACAGTGGATGCTTTGTAGTGGACAACACAGAGTCAGGAGGCTCCGAGATGTATGTGACAATGACTTGCACGGTAAGGGCAACAACAAAGGGCATAGGAAGTGTGGCGTGGTTCTGAATGGGTAAGACAGGAATTTGCTAAGAAATTGGACACGAGGTTTGAGCTTACAAGGGAACAGTTGAGTTTGAGTCCAAGGTCTGAACAGCTAGAAGGGTAAAGTGTCATGCAGTGAGATGGGAACCATGTAGGAAGGCCATTTGGGGATAGCAGGGACCTGAAAATAAGGAGATAGGAAGAGAAAATTTGGACATGTGACTTTTGAGACAATGGAGTTCCCCTGATTTCCATCAGAGCTGCCTGTGCTCTGTAACCTATTAGCTACATGATCTTGGTGCCAACTCAATCCTTCAGAGGCTTAATTTATTATTCTCCATCACAAGGACAGTAAAACCTTATGTGTAAGTCAGAGTTGTGAAGAAAACACAAAAGAACAGATGTGAAGTACTAAAACATAGATTTCAGTGGAAAGTGAAATAAAGCAAAATGAAATAATACATATATGTGCTTCATAAATGATGTTTATCATAACTTCTGTGAAAGTAGGTGCAGAGCTTCTTATAGCACTATAAGAATTAGTTCCAAAAACATTTCTAAGATTGCATTTTAATGAAATGAATTCTAATTACACACCTGAGAAAGGGGAACCACCTTCACATGCCATCCGGTTTGTAAGTTCGCCACAGCAACTCCTCCTTCACTGAACTCTCTTTCTGGATCTGTACTGTTCTGATTCATGGGCCTCTTGTCATTCTCCAAAATTACTAATTTATAATCTCCTCCCTAAACGCTTGTTTACTCTAAATAAACTATTGCTGCATGTGGGTAGTATCCTTACTTCATTCATCCTGCCTACTTGCTGAAGTGATAGCCTTCCGCTCTCTTTCAGGTGGACCTTTTGTAACCCTTCATCCTCCATTCTGCTCACAAAGCCAGTGCACAGGCTACAGTAAAATCTGCTTCCCACTCAGCATGCCCCATCACCTCAAAATCTATTATTTTGTTGTTCCTCTGGGCAGCTAAGTTAAGTGCCAATGAAATACTTTTGAAGTCAATTTTATTTATTTGTAGAGCTCCAAGTTTTGCATTCATTAGGTTGCTTGGCTATCCCACACTTTGTCTATATCTTCTTAAATCTACAGCTTCATTTGCAAGACCAGCCCATCTCTCCTACCCCAGGCCAGTTTGGGGCATACTTCCAAAGTTCCTAAAAAAAAAAAATATGAATTTACACATCACCGTGCTTTCTACTACTCCTTCCTAAGCTACCTGTTTATTCTGATTTTAAGATTCACCTCTTACGGGTTTCTTCCTAGAAGTCACTTCATTCTGCTTTTATTCAGCCTTACTGCACCAGCAGAGGGAATCTTTGTCTTAATACACTTTCTGCTGCTATAACAGAATACCACAGACCGAGTAAATTATAAGCAATACAAGTTTATTTGGCTCACAGCTCTGGAGGCTTAGAAGTCCAAGAGCAAGGTACAGGCCCCTGCAGAGCGCCTTCATCTTGTGTCATAACATATCAGAAGGGTAATTGAGCCCCCTTGAGACAGAGAGCAAACCAGGGTGAACTCACTCTTTATCAGGAATTTAACTCCTGTGATAACTAATCTTTCTTCTCAATAACATCGATCCATAAACCAATCAGCTCTTCAAGGTCCCACTTCTTAATACTGTCATAATGACAATTAAATGCTAATAATATGGGTTATGCTAACATGGGTTTTGAAGGGGACATTCAAACCATAGCAGTGTTTTAGCAGAACACCTTTGTGAATTTCCTTAATTGATCATAAGTTCCTGAAAGGCACGTATGGTTTATGTTTTAATTTTCCAAAATATCTTTGAATGTAATAGATGGTCAGTAAAATCTACTTGAAATAACATACTTCTTTTCTTAATATTATCTTTTAGTTTTTATGTGCTACATCTTCATTATGAACATTGGTCTGATACAACAGTTCATACTAGTTTTATGCTGGTTAACACAGTTTTATTAACTCAACCAGTATGAGCTCCCTCTGTAGAACTTTTATTGAATTTGGACTTGGGATGCATGAATTAACGTGTAATCCCTTCCCCAGAGTTGCTCACAGATGGAAAGAAAAAACTGAAAAGTAAACAATAGACTGTATAAGATATACTGTGGCAGTCTTATCTTCCATAGAGGTAGGTAAGCATCTAAGGAGTTTCAGGAGAAGATGGAGTTTGGGGTATCATTATACTGAGTTTGGACAAATTGAAGAGTGCAGTAAATATCACAAGCACCTACCACAGTGTCCTGCATATGGAAGCACTTAAGGGCTTAATACTGTTTGTACTTAAGTAACTGTTGAGTTACGTATGTGGTAGCAACTAGAAGTTCAGAGAACAGCAGTGGGGCAGAGGTAAAGCTAAGGCACTTTTAAGTGCGCCATGATAGTGTGGCTTTCCTGCTGCATTGTTGACCTCTATTTTTAGACACTTTTATTCTCATTTGAGAACTCCCTGGATCTCACCTGAATAAGCTAATGAAAACTGTAAGACCAAGTAGTTTCCCACATGATTGGAATGCCTTCCTAATAGCAGTTTTCAGAAACTAAAACAAACAAAAGTCCCCAGCTACTTTGGAAAGTGAACCTGCATCATTAACATAAGAAAGAACAAAAACAGAATCTATATGAAATTATTTAAACATTACAATGCTTCTTCAAAGGATTGTCAAATTTCAGGTTGATATCAAGTGTCCTCCTTTCGTTTATAATGAAAGTAGAAACTTTCTATTAGTCAGTCAGTAGTTTACTTACTAATTGAACAAACATCCATTGAAAACCTAGTATGTGATGGTTTTTCTCCTAGGATCCAGAAATATAAAGACAAATAAATTGGCCCTTGCTTCCAATTACCTTATTCCAACTGATTGCAAAGAAAAATAAAGAAAGCAATTCAGTATGTCATGGGAAGAGTTAAGCCAGAGGTGTGCATGGATTTTTAAGAAGAATAGAAAATAGCATCTGAATCAAACTGAAAGTGAAAGGGAAGACTTCTTGAAAGAAATGTTGTGCTTAAGCTGATTTTGAAGGACAGAGATAGGTTAATGCATCATAACTACTAGACCGTAGAACCATTTGACCAAGTTTATCCAGGTACCCAATACAATTGTAAGATTTTCTTTTTTCCAAACCCTGAGCTCTTCAAGGTTTTAGTGATAACCAGAAGGCACCACCTATGGAGAAGACTTTTCTTTACCTCCTTTGAAGAAGCATAATTCTAACATGAAGTACCTTTGATGGACTTAAACGATCAAAAGAGAAGTCTGCAGATGGGTTTCCTAGAGAGCAGTGGCCTCACAAGTCAGGAGTCCTAGAATAAACCATCCCATGTGTCACCAAGCTGCCATGAAAATAAGTCATTATTACTTTTATTCATTGAAAATGAAAGTAACACTCTTTACTAGAGTAGGGGTTGAATGCACTGAGTAATATTTAGCCATAAAATTTATATGCTAACATTCATCTGAAAACATCATAATTGCTTTTATTTTGTGACAAAGATGAAATCAAGGAACTAACTTATTAAGCCACATAAATATTGTTTCTTTTGTTAAATTCACCATTTGAAATAAATTTAGCATAATGCAGAGTAGGACTAGCACAGTGCTTAGAAATAAACTCCAAGTACTTCTCACTAATTTGAAAGGAGCCATGTATTACGGGATTTCTTTTCAAGATTGTAAAATGTAGCAATGCCTTGCAGGTTTATCATCTTTAAGGTGTTTCTGTAAAACCTCCAGTGCCTGAAAAATTATCATTTTTCTCTTATTTCTTATACAAACCAGAGATGCAATGTTTTGTTATGCATAGCTCTGGCCAATAATGGCTTAGTGATATTTTAGTTTTGTGCTACCATCAGGTAACTTTTATATCTCTCCATATACCTAAAGCTTTCTCCTCTAGCATTTCACATTTCCTATCTTTATAAACAGAACATTTTAATCCCAGAAGATCATTATGCATTATACAGTGTTATTTTAATGTGCTTTAGTACTATGATACCATGAGGCATTACTGAGATGAACATCCTTTCCTCACCCTCCACTCAATATGCTTTCAGTTCTCTTATCTGAT
>JAJEJO010031297.1:0-12909 GCA_020662805.1 Glaucomys volans
CCAAACCTGAAAGGGCATCTGGTAATTAGGACCTGGAGCCAGGGTTGGTCCTGAGCAGGCTCCTGAAGTGGGAGTGTGTCATGCTGGATCAAGCTGTACCTGATGCTTGTATATTTCCCCCCAGGACTGTGTACAGCTGAACCAGTACAAGCTGCAGAGTGAGATTGGCAAGGTAGGACTGGGTAGGAGAAGAGCAGGAGGTACTTCAGGGTTCTCATCTTGTCATTCTTCTTTTTCCTCTGTGGGTGTGAATGGGAAACAGAGCCAGAATGCCCTAGCCTGAATGTGAAAAAAGTTTTATCATCTGTGGAAAATACCCAAGGGGAGGTGGGAGATGACTCCTGATTCCTGGCTCCCCCAGGGTTCATAATGGATGACCAGGAGGGATTGAGGGAGGCATGGAACTATGCTGGGCCAGGAGGAGCAGCTCCCACGGCATGGAAGTATCTTCCCTGTCTTTGAAGAATGTATGCTGACAAACCAGCTGGTACTGGGGGTGGAGATGGGATACAGGGGAGGGACCAGAGCTGTCAGGCTGGCCATTTCCTTAACTCTTCCTGGGGAAGGGTGCTCTGTCCAGGTGAAACTGACTAGTTCCTGTCTGCAGGGTGCCTATGGCGTGGTGAGACTGGCCTACAACGAAAGTGAAGACAGACACTATGTGAGTCTGGGGATAGGAGGAAGGTGTTGGCGAGCTGGCCATAAAAGCCTGGAGGGTAGGGCAGAAGTGCTGGGGAGATAGAGGATTGGGCTGCCTGGTAAGGGAGTGGGTTCCTTGTCCCTAAGGGTTTGCAATTAGAATTAACTCCCTGACCCTTGAGGTGTGCAAACAGAGGCTGGTTTCCTCTGAGATGAGAGTTCCAGAAAGGTTTGTTAGGGAGCAGGGGGAAAGCCTAGACTCAGATATGGCCACTTTTTAACTCATTTTAACACATACCTGAGCCACCTGCTCAGTGCTAGTGGCAGATGCCCAGTGTGCCCTTCTTCACCTCAGTCCACATGTAACCAACCTCTTTTAGCTCCTAATTGCTGAGTGACATTTCTGTCTCTCTCTCCTCAGGCAATGAAAGTTCTTTCTAAAAAGAAGTTATTGAAACAATATGGCTTTCCACGTATGTATCTATCTGATTTTTCTGGTCCGGTCCTTGGGAGCTGGGGCAGAGGAGAAGATGGTCCCCAGCCATTTTGAGTTAGGAGTGGGGACAGTATGAGGGAAGGCCTGGGGATGGAATATGCTTGGTGGGTTGGGACAGGATCATAGTCTTGCAGAATTCTTGCTTGAGGCTGGTTTCAGGGCCAGAGAGAGGCTCAACTCCTGGAACTAGGATTTGATTCCCTTTTCTGGTCATAGGTCGCCCTCCCCCAAGAGGGTCTCAGGCTGCCCAGGGAGGGCCAGCCAAGCAGCTGCTGCCTCTGGAGCGAGTGTACCAGGAGATTGCAATCCTGAAGAAGCTGGACCATGTGAATGTGGTCAAACTGATTGAGGTAGGAGATGGTAGCCAATAGGTGGGAACCAGCATGTCTTATCTCCTGTGAGCAGCTCCTGGTGGGGTAGGGGGAGGTGCTTGGCACAGACCCAGGTCCTACTGAGGGAGCAGGTGTGACTGAAGTCTCTGAGAGTGGGCCAGACTTGGGGCGGGGGCTACAGGGAGGCATCAGGGCCCAGCTCTGGCTAGTCAGGTTGTTTTCATTGAGGGTGAGGGATTGCCCTAGGGGCAAAAAGTGAGCCCCTCATTACCTGGCCACATGGTGGGCCAGGACTAGGGGAGGGGGGTCAGTGATGGGTGAGACCCCTCTTAGCTGGCACCTATATAGTTCATGCTCTATGTCTGAGGTGGCTTCAGAGCATACTAGGGGTCCTAGAGCTGGCTAGGTCAAGGAGGCCTGAGTTTTCCATCCCATGCTTCCTCAAGCTCTACCCCCATGTCTGCTCCCTCTAACCAGGTCCTGGATGACCCAGCTGAGGACAATCTCTATTTGGGTGAGTGAACAAGCTCATTGCCACAACAGTTCACCTTGGGCTAGTCCCAGGGCTCCCTGGGGATGCAAATCACCTTCAGGTGCCCATGCAAATATACTGACCTCCTGAAGTAGAGGGAAAACACACATTCTCAAGCCCTGGGTTCCCAACAGATATCTCTAAGCCCCTACTCCTTGCTCCCCACTGATTGGCAACAGTGGATCAGATTTGGATTCTGTACTCAGGTTGAGGCAGGAAGCTGGCTATATGGGTTCCCAGACCTTGTCTAGTGGCTCGGTGCCTTAGTTTCCTCACATATAAAATAGGATCATAGGGCTGGGTGTTTGCTCAGTGGTAGAACACTTGCCTAGCATGTGCAAGACTTGGGTTCAATCCCCAGGAACACATGCACACAAAAATAATAACAATAAAGAATCGTGGCAGTCATGGAATTTTTGAAAAGCATCTGGTGATTAAATTAAAAGAAATAATAATGATGATTTTTAAAAGATGAGATGATGGTGGCATTTACTTTATAGAGTTGATGTCAAAAGGAAATGAATAGCTGGGCATGGTGGTGCACTCCTGTAATCCCAGCGTCTCAGGAGTTTGAGGCAGGAGGATTTCAAGTTCAAAGCTAGCCTCAGCAAAAGTGAGGCACTAAGTGACTCAGTGAGACCCTGGCTCTAAATAAAATACGAAACAGAGCTGGGGATGTAGCTCAGTAGTCAAGTGCCCCTGAGTTCAATCCCCTGTGCAAAAAAAAAAAGGAAAAGAAAAGGAAAAAAAGAAATGAGCTATTATATGCAGAACACACTAGTTATCCTTAATATTAATATTATTATTAATGTATTAATATTAATGTTATTATTTAAGTTTCTCATTGCCTGCTTTAGGACTGGGCTTAGAGGAGGTCTCAAAAGATGGGGCAGAAGGAGAACCAGTTTAGGAATTAGAGGCCAGGGATTGAGTCTGCAGTCCACACCCTGCCTGTCTGCTAGGACCTTTAGGAATATTTCTGCCCCATCTCTGAGCCTCATTTTCCCCTTCTAAAATGGGTTCATGCTGTGGTCCTCACCTGGCATCTGATAAGGCAGTTCCACAGCAGACTCTACTCTCATCCATTTACTTCCTCTGACATCCTGAGATGGGTCCCTTGAATATATCTGCATGCCTGCCCCGCCTCCTACCCTTTGAACAGGGAGGGGAGGGACTTTGGCATCACCTGCTTTGCCAGCATGGTACATCTTACCTTCTTTTTTTTCTTTCAGTGTTTGACCTCCTGAGAAAGGGGTGAGTTCCCCATCCCGAGCGGGCAGGTCAATTCTAATCCAGGTCTCCCTTTCCCTCTGTGTGTCCCTCAGACCAAGGGTCAGCTACTGTAGGAGAAATCAGAGACCTAGGCCCTGTCTTCAGGAGCTTTGTTCAGAGAAGTAAATAAGAGACCAAGAGGACCATTCTTGGAAGGCTGGTGGGGGTCACTGAGGTTGGAATAGTCATCCGGTTGAACCAGGCTTTGAAAAACTGGAAGAAGATTTGGATGAAAGCGAGGGAGAAGAAAGGAGTGTTTTTCAGGCAAAAGTTTGCTGATGGGACTCACTCTAACCTGCACTCAGAACACAAAGGGTTCTTTCAGCTTTTGTGAATTGAGTGGGTAGGCCTCTTCCCTCTCATTTATGAGAGGGAAAGCTGAGCTCAGAAGGTAAATGGCTTGCCCAGGGTCACACAGCAAGTCACTGGTGGAGCATAGGGTTCTAACACATGTCTGCCCTGTTTGACTTCTCATAGTATTTGTAGAATAGCTGATATGGAGTAGTGGGCGTGGGGCTGGGTGGACAGGGACCTCACTGCCAAGACCTTGAATGTAGCTGTGGCTTGTGTCTCTGCCTTGGGTCCTTTCTTAAGACCAGTTTGGAGAGGGGGTCATGGAGTGGTGTTCCTTTAAGATTCAGGGGCTTTCACACATTTTACTCCATTCAAACAAGAAATATATGTTTATATTGTTATCCATATCTGTAACTGAAATCAAAGTTTTACAGAATAATAAACATCTTCATTACATGGGATACATTCTCCTTCATTAGGGGAAAGAACTCTCATTACTAAGTTGATTTCATCACCCCTTGTTGGATCTGGATCCAGAAAAACAATGCTTTAAGTGGCATCTTTGCAATTCTTTGATTATAGATAACTGCTTAGAAGCAGAAATACAAGCCAATGGAAATTAAGATAAAACTGATTTGAAATTGCAATTTAAAAGGGATATCTGTGTCTGTGTGTGTTTTAACATTTTCATTATATGGGAGGAGAAGGTAATATCTTGGTTCCTAGGGACCTGTGCACCCACAGGGCTCCCTGGAGGTCGTTAAGGGCCGGAATGGCCAGTCCATGTTTCCCTTCCCCTGCCGCCATCTTTACTCACCCCATACGGGCTGAACATCCCTCCTTCCCTACAGGCCGGTCATGGAAGTGCCCTGCGACAAACCCTTCTCAGAGGAGCAAGCTCGCCTCTACCTGCGGGACATCATCCTGGGCCTCGAGTACTGTGAGTGAGGGGCTGCCTGTCGCTGGATCTAGGGCTAGGGATGCAGAAGGGATCAAAGGGTAAGCTAAGCAGGACCTGAGCCGTTCCTGTCCGTCAGCACTGATCTGCCAATCAGCTTTAGTGGAGGCGGGGTATCGTTCTATGGGCGGGGCCGAGGCCGAGGCCGTTTTCACTGAGCATGCGCAGGTCCTTCAGAGGTGTCTGGTGTTCACCACATCGGTGTGCACTTTGGGTGTTCAGTCTCTTATCTTTCCTGTTCTTAGCCTCTCCATAGGGCCTCAATAGATACAAGGTGGAAGGGATCTATGTCCAGCTGCGTGGCAAAGAGTGTGTCCTAGCACGATGGGGCTAGTGGGTGGTGGCAGGGTAGATTCAGCTTGTGAGGGGCCCTAAGGTGCTGAGAGCTCAGGAGGGAAGGTGTTAATTTAGACTGTATGCCTGGAATTCAATTACTCATTTGCTCATACATTTCATTTATTCACTTCATTCATTTATGACTCCCTACTAAGTGCCCGCTGAGGGCACAGAGAAGATAAAGACCTGGACCTGACCCCAAGGACCTCACAGTCCAGGAAACGCAGGGACCGAAGCAGGCAGATAACATCTGGTGCTGCTTGGCAATGCCAGGGAGACACAGGGTCCAACAGAGGCTTTCTGACAGAGACCACTTGTGACCAGGGTCCTGAAGGATGAGTGGGAGTTCATTGGCCAATTTTTGGAGGATGGTATGGGAGAGTGTGCCAGGCAGAGGCAGGAGAGAGTGGGGCTGTGCTGTTGAAGGAAGGGGCAAGTTCAATCTGGTTGAAGCAACCGTGGGCAGCGGAGGTTGGTTAGTGAACAGTGATTCTGCAAGCAAAGTCTAGGCCATACGAAGAGGGTTGGGAGTGCCTAGAGGAGGACTTCCCTGACTTCATTCAATCAGCATGCTGGGGCCCTGAGCAGGGAAGGGGTGTGATAGGATTTGTGAAAGCTCTGTCTGGCAGCTGTGTGGTGGCTGGATTTGAGGGTGAGACACGGCCAGCTGGCCAGGGAGGAGACTTTCTGCAGCTCAAGTGACAGATGGTGAGGCTTAGATTAGGGCAGTGGCAGTAGATAGGGATGTGAAGGAAGTGGGGGATGGCTGGCATGGGGTGGCTGACTGGTCTAGAGAGAGGAGGGCCCCCAGACCTAGGAGGGTCCTGGCCAGGGTTAGGGGCCAGGGGTGCTGATTATCTCTCAGAATCTTAGCTTGGTTTGTTTGGAGCTTATTCTCCCTGGGGGAACAGGGTAGGAACCTAGTTGAGGTGTGACCGGCAGCGACAGGAACAGGACTGCCTTAATCCTACTTGAACTCCTCCATCGCCCTCAGAATAGTCGTCTTTGTACTTGTGGGGAAACTGAGGCATGCAGAGGGGAGGTTTTGCACATAGTCCTAGCAAGGACCTAGAGGCACAGGACAGGAAGGGGACATTTTACAGTTAGTATGGTCAGTGGGGGACACAACCCTGCCTGGACTTGGCTCTATCCCCTTCCTATTCTCAGCCTTTCTTACCAGGTGAGGCCTCTTGTCTGCCATCCCTAGTCTCCCAAAAGCCAGCTGATCTCATCTGTTTTTTGGTGAAGTCTTGGTCATGACCCTGCTGATTGCAGTGAAGTGGGGTGGTTAGTGCTGGGCTGTCAGGTAGATGAACAGAGGCACTGGGCAGCAGTGGGTCGGGAGAGGGAGCTGAAGACCTGCCCAAGAAAAGAGGTGTGCCAGGCACTGTGGTGCATACCTGTAATCCCAGCAGCTCAGGAGGCTGAGGCAAGAGGATCACGAGTTCAAAACCAGCCTCAGCAATTTAGAGAGGCACTGAGCAACTCAGTGAGCCCCTGTCTCTCAGTAAAATACAAAAAAGGACTAGGAATGTGGTTCAGTGGTTGAGTGCCCCTGGGTTCAATCCTCAGTACCATAAAAAAGAAAAAGAAAAAGAAAGGAGAGTCGAGGCTGCTCTGAGAGCACTCTGGGGATAGAGGCCAGACTTGATCTTCGGTAAATGGGGCAAGTGCAGCAATACAGGTAATGAGATGCCATCAGATGGGGAATACATTTTGACCTTGAGCTCACAGGGCTAGCTGAAGTGAGGTCTGAGAGAAGGGAGTCGAAGATGGTTCCAAGGTTTTTGGCAACTGGTAATATGGCTTTAATGGAATGGAAAACACTGGGAGAAGGACGGGGGTTTTATGTTTGTTTGCTATTGGTGGTGGTGGGGGTTGCAGAGAGAAATCAAGTTCTGAATTAGACATGGCAACATACTGATATACATAATGATCCATCATTATGTCTGTTAGATTAAGTGCCTGGAGTTGAGGGCAACGCTGTGGTTTGAGATAAGACTTTGAGACCACTTTCCATGGTCAAATATCCAGCTCCCTGAGCACAGCTCATCTGTGCTCTCATGGATGTGGTCCAGGTTCTTATGTGCCAGCACCCAGTAGGCTATTGGTTTGGTGGTTATTGGAGTATGGCACTCCCTCCCTCTCCTCTCAACCTTCTTCTCCTCTTCCTATCCCTTCCCCTCTCTTCCCTTCCTATCATCCCCTTCTCCAACATTCTGGGCTCTCTTGGTCTTACTAAGGAGGGAGGCCACAAGTTGATGGGTGTGGGGTGGGGTCAGAACCTCTTCTTTCCCTCTGATCATCTCAACTTGAGCCACCCATCCCTTCCTGGAAGTGCTGGGTGGGAGGCAGGGCAGGCTCCCAGCCTACTAGGCCATTTCTGATTCTGGCTTCATCCTGCTAGAGATGGCTGACCCTCATCTTAGCCATATTCATCCTGATAATCCCAAGGCCTGGGGTGCCTTCCCTCTCTGAAACTTCATCATCCCTGATCTTATGGGCTGAGACAGTGTATCTATAGGGTATTGCGGTCCCCAAAATCAACCCTCAGTCCTAGGAGTAGGGACATCTTTGACAGGGCTGGGTTGAGGACGGAACTGGGGAAGGGTTTGCATGGGCTTTGAGTCTGCAGACATTGCTCAGTGGAAGAGGTAGAGACAGCCTATGGAGGAGTTCCCTTCTCCAGTTTCATCTGACTTCCCTTCCTCAGCAGTAGGTGCCTTGTTTGCCATGGAAAGAGCAATGGACTTGGAGTCCAAAGATTCCTAAGAGTCCTGTCCTGGCTCTGCTGCTAACAGCCTGGGCTGAGCCTGAGCATCTTCACCTGCATAGTAGAGTGGATGATCCTCATGAGACAAGAGTGTGGGGTTCCACGCTGGGATATGCCAGTTGGCTTCCCTGGCTGGGCAGGGCAGGTGAGGGTTCCTGGGCAGGGATTCCCCCAGACCAGGGCTCCAGCTGCTTCTCTTTGCAGTGCACTACCAGAAGATCGTCCACAGGGATATCAAGCCATCCAACCTGCTCCTGGGAGATGACGGGCATGTCAAGATTGCCGACTTTGGCGTCAGCAACCAATTTGAGGGGAATGACGCTCAGCTGTCCAGCACGGCGGGGACCCCAGCATTCATGGCCCCTGAGGCCATTTCTGATTCTGGCCAGAGTTTCAGTGGGAAGGTGATTCCCAGGGTCTGGGCCAGTTGGGGATTCAGGTAGAGGAGCAGAACAGCAGGGTCCAGTTTCCAAGCTTGAGGGTGCAGGGTTCTTGCATCTACAGGGTGACATATTTGTCTCTTTCTTGGATCCTGACATGTCCCCCAAACTTGACTTTCTCTGGTTTTCCAGCAAAATGATTCCACATCTCCCTTGCAGATATTTACTGCCACTTGCTCTGTGCTGGGTTCTGGGCTCAGCTATGGAACAGGCATAGTCAAAATAGCCCTGTACCCCAACTTCTGTATGCTGGAAAGGCCAGAAGAGCTCATGGACAGGGGAAGGTGGAGGCCTTGTCAGATCTTGGCATAGCAGGGACTGAAGTGGGCCTCAAAGAATGGGGAGCATTTGAGCAGGAGCTGGAGCCCAGAAAATGTACAAGAGGTCTGAGACTCATGGGGTAGAGGCAGGTTTTAGATGACCTTGTCATTTGGGCCACCTGATAGAGGTGGTAGGCAAAGTTTTTGAAGGGGTTGCTGTAGTCGTTGTGTCCCCTTGGGCACTGCCCCACTGCAGCTGTTAAAGAGGGGAGGGCTGAGAAAGTTTGGACGTGAGTGGGGCCTCTTGGACCTCAGAGGTCAGGGATGTAGGGTGGTGGTGGTTGTTTTTGTTTTTGCTTTTTACTAGGGGAGGAACAGGAATAGCTCAGTGGTAGAGCATTCACCTAGCATGTGTGATATCCTAGGTCTGATCAAAAGAAACCCAAACAGCCGGGCATAGTAGTGCATGCCTGTAATACCAGCAGCTCAGGAGGCTGAGACTGGAGGATGGTGAGTTTAAAGCCAGTCTCAGCAATTTAGTGAGCCCTGAGCAACTTAGTAAGACCCTGTCTCAAAATAAAAAATAAAAAAGGCTGGGGATGTGGCTCAGTGGTGAACACTTGTACAAAAACAAAATAAAACGAAACAAAAGTCAAACCAAAAAAAGAAAAAAACAGCCATGCCAAAGTCTTTTGTTTTGATATAATTCTAAATTTTTAGAAAAGTTAAGAATAGTACAAAGAAATCACATATAACTTTTTACCCACTCACCGGTTATTCACATTTTGTCCCATTTGCTTTTTCATTGTCTGTCTGTTTGTTTATTTAGTTTTGGTACTGAGATTGAACCCAGGATTTCATTCCCAGCCATTTTTTATTGTCTCCTGAGGGACACAGGGTCTCCCTAAGTTGCTAAGGTTGGCCTGGAGCTTGTGATCCTCCTGCCTCAGCCTCCAAGTAGCTGGGATTGCAGGTTTGTGCCACTGTGCCTAGCTCTCTCTATATTTATATGTATTCATATTACATTTTTCTGAGCCATTCAATGTTAACTTGGAGACATTGTATCCCTTTATCATAACATACTTTAGTGGATGTTTCCTAAGAACAAGGACATTCTCTTACATATCTTCAATGCAATGATGAAAATCAGGAAATTTGTCATTGATAAGACATAATTTTTAATATAAATTTACATTATTATAGTTTATGTTTATATTTTGTCAGTTTTCTCCATATTGTCCTTTGTAACTTTTTCTGGTCCCAGACAATCCAGGGTCATTTGCCTCACTAACCTGTTCTCTTTGTCGTCCTCTGATCTGGAAGTATTCGTTGGCTTCCTGGTTTTTCCTTGTCATTCTTGACCTTAACTTTTGTACATGGGTGTATGAGGCTGGGGATTGAACTCAGGGCTTTGCACATATTAGGCAAATGCTCTACCACTGAGCTAAGTCCTCAGACTTCTGACCTTGACATTTTCGAAGAGAACAAGTCTATTATTTTGTAAAATTGTAAAATGTATCAGTTTGCATTTGTCTTATGTTCCTTGACTGGATTCCAGTGATGCATCTGTGGTAGGGATATGGAGGTAGAGATTCGAGAACCACTCCTGTAAGAGAGAAGGTGGATGCCAGGAGAAGTGGGAGTCTGGAAGGGGAAATGAAGAGAGAGCACGCAGGAGGATCCAGGGCAGGGGGAGCCCAGTGAGTGCTTGGGAGGAGTGGTAGCAGTGCACGGAGTGTTCAGGGCCTTGCTGTGGCAGGGGCTGCATCTGGTGTCAGGAAGAATGGGGATGGTGGCTTCGCCAGTGGATTAGCAAGAGATGGGATGACCCCCTACAGCCAGAGTTGCTTTAATAAGTATAAATACAACACAGACTGCCATTTTTGAGATGCATCTATATCATAGAGGCCACAAGTGTGACCCTATGGATGAAAGAGGCTGTACAACTATTGAATTGTAAATACATCTGCTTTGGTCCGGTCCCAAGGAGACTTGGAACCTTTAAGTGGCAACTGCTCTGTTCTGGTCTCCCCTGTGTCCTAGTGCTCAGCATAGGGCCCAGCATGGAACAAGTATCTGGGAGTATCATATATTCAGTGAATATATGACTGGGGGAAGAAGGTCCCCACAGGCCCTTTCCACAGCCCCCTGGGGTTAGGTGTGTGGTGGGCAGTGGTGCCTGTTGGGGTACTGATGTGAGCATGTTTCTTTTTAGGCCTTGGATGTGTGGGCCACTGGGATCACGCTGTACTGCTTTGTGTATGGGAAGGTGAGTGATGGGGTTGTTGGCACTGTGGGCTGGGCCCAGTGAATCAAGCTTAGGGAATGGATGTTGTCCTTCTTTTGTGTCTTTAAGTTTTGATTTTGAAAGAGCCTACCTGGCTCAGAGAAGAGGTTCTTTTCTGTTTTCTTCTTTTCCCCTGGGGAGGGATCAATATGATGGATCCTGGACATCAGACATCTGAGAGAGGTGTTAATGGTAGTGTTGCCTCCTTTCTAGCCAGAGTACTCCTTGTCCCTCTGTCCCTTGACACCATTCATTCATTCATCCATGCATTTACTCAATCATTTATTCATTTAGCAAATTGTCCTTCACTCCTTGTCTGGATCAGACTTGGCCTTGAGAACATCCAACACTGACATGCCTGAGATCCCTGCCCACAGGATTCTACTCAGGGAAGCACTGAGGGGCAGAAGGGAATCTCAGTGAACATGTTTCCAAATGCCAGGCCCTGGGAGTGGAGACGATGCTGCAGGTGGTGGTGACCCCAGCAGGTACACCCAGCCTTGTGGCTCCCTCAGTGACTTGGTTGTTCAGTCACATTTGTTGAGCCCCTGCTGCATGCCAGGCCCTGAGCAAGTCAGATGGTGTCCTTCCCATGTGTTGGGGGGACCCTGAGCTGCCCCCAGCCCTGCGAAGGGCTGGGGGTTGGTCCCTGGCACGGCTCAAGGCCCTGTGCCTGCATCCTGTGTCTGCCTCTCCCCCACACAGTGCCCGTTCATCGACGATTACATCCTGGCCCTGCACAGGAAGATCAAGAATGAGGCCGTGGTGTTTCCCGAGGAGTGAGTTGTCCACCCAGGGGACCATGGGGGTCCCACTCACTCCTGGGGAGGGGTGTTTAAGCTTTATCAGAGCTTTTAGCCCTTTGAGGGCCCCACCCCAGGCTGCATCTGGAGGTGGGGGTACTATTCCCTGGGAGGGGCCCTGAGCAGATGGAGAGGTGGGACTATGGAGCTGACAGTGTCTGAGACATCAGGGTCAGATGGCATTCTATAGAGGGACTATCCAGGCCCAGAGTTGGGCATGGACGACCCCCAGTCACACATTTATACCACTCCTTTACTATAGGTCAGTGGTACCAACTCCACAACATGGGTCCCTGGACCCATGGGAAATTCCACTGTCACTACATGGGGATTGGCAGCTGGGGTGTTCAAGATACTTCCCAATTCCTAGATGGAAAAGTGGAGGCTCCTGAGGAGAGTTACCGGTGGGGTTGGGGTTTGAAGCTACTCTCTCCTCTGTGGTCCTCCCATTGTGACTGAGGCCTCTGAGCCCAGGAGGACCATCTGAGAGGCCTCCCTAGTCATCCCTGGGTCTTCTGATTAAGGCTTACCTTCTGTGGCAGTGACCTGAATTCTTGGTGTCTCGTTTTTCAGGGCCCTCTGCCATCTGCTCAGTTGGCTGGGGTGGGACAGAAACTGAAATAGGAAATATCCATAACTTCACTGTCTGGTACCCATTTCCTTGCAGGTCCCCAACCCCTGTATGTCCACCTCTTACCTATCTTTGGGCCCCTGGCTACCTGTACCTCCTGCCTAGTTCAAGCCTCTGTCCCTATTCTTTGTTTTTCTGGCTCCTCACCTCTTCCTGCTATATCCCCTACCAGGAATATTCTCTAGTCCAGAAGTGTTCAAAGAGATTAAGCATCTAGGACAGCAGAAGGAATCCAACCTAACAGTCCCAAGAGTGGGTTCTTCCTCCCCAGTTTTGGAAGGATGGATGCACAAAGAACATTGCTAGCAAAGAAGCCCAAAATTCAGGCAGAGATGGTCCAGGCTGCCTTGAGGCTGAGAGTGCTGTGCCCTTCCCCCAGTCTCCCATCCCTGCCTACACTTCTCAGTGGTACCCACCTTCTAACCTCCCTGGGCCTCAGTTTCCACCTCTGTCAAATGAGAGAGGATCTTCCCTGGCCACCCAGCAGGTAGAAAAAGGATAAGATGGCAAGCGGGAGTAAGGACCCTGGTATCCCCTAAAGTAGCTCTTCTCACACTGTCCTCATTGTCTCTGCCTCCTGGAGAGTGTATGCAGTCCCCTGGAACTCTATTTGTGGTCTTTGCCTCAGAGGGAGACTGCTTCACTTTCTACTCAGGAAAAGAGATCCATGTACTTTTCTGAAACTCTCCCGTCTGGCCTGGTACCTTGGGGGGCTTGCCTGTGGGTTGGGTGTGTTTTTGATCCCAGGGCAGGGAGGGAGAGGTGAGCAGGAAGTGGTCCTCACTTCAACAGTCTCACCCTCATCTCCTTCTTTCCCCCTCTTTAGGCCAGAGGTCAGTGAGGAGCTCAAGGACCT
>JAJEJO010031310.1:0-13811 GCA_020662805.1 Glaucomys volans
ACATATTTTTCTATCAAGTATCAGATGGCTGCATGAAAAATGCAGAGGGAAGAGTTTGTCTTAGTATGAAGAAAACACATACAATTCTGTATCTACTGGGGGACGTGGACATCTCTAAAGTAAAGAGCTCTTTCTCCTCAGAAGGATTTGAATTGAGATATTAAATTCAACTGGTGAAAAGAAAGGAAACAGGTAACTGATAATTGTATAGTTCCCTAATTCTGTCAATCTTGTGACAATTCCCAGGAAATTCTGATATCTTATATTTGCAGTCAGATCATGCACATCTTTCTGGAGGCAAAGTATGAGAGAAAAGAAATATGACACTTCAGCAGGGATGAACTTCTCCCCAATATTCCAATTGATTCATAGATCCAACCACACAACTATCTTGGCTCACCACTTCTCTCAAACCTGGCAGAGCTCTTGGCACAGTGAGCACACCACAAGTACTTGTTAAATGATTGAGTAAATTGAATAAATAGATGAATTCACCTTTCAAAGGTTATGAGCTCAGTTTTTCCTACACTTGTTTTACTTTATACTTTTTCATTTAGTAAAGAATCATGTAACACCTTGTGGCATATCACATTACTCAGTTTATACCGGATTATTTAACTTCTCATCTATTTGTTTTACCTTCTTCTGAGATGGATCATGAGTTCTCTGAAGTAGTTGTTATTTCCTTACAAGCCCTTTAGTACTCTGAAGTAGTTGTTATTTCCTTACAAGCCCTTTAGTACTCAAACATTTAAAGCACGTTAATGACAGCATTCATGGAAACCACACATTTGGCACAAATGCTGTCTTCTTCCCTTTGTAATGGTTGCCCTACTGAAGATAGCACATAGCTTCTCTATAGTCCGGGATATCTAAAGTGCCCTAATTCAATGGCCTTATTTTGTTTCTCAATACACAGAATCATGACCAACATGGTGATTTTTAAAAATCAACCTAAGTACAGAGAGATCCTCAGGTCATTGGAAGAAAAAGGTGATGTGGAAAAATGTAGAAATTGTCTAAATCAGTTCCTTTGTTTGAGCTATGAATAGCTAAGGCCAATACCCAAAGTGAAAGTGTTTGCTCCAGTTACTGGGCAACTATGAGAACCCAGAGATCTAGACCCCAGGAACTTGCTGCTTGTGGATGTGATGGGCTCCTGGGTAAAGGACATTATATGAATAATGACTCTACTTTTCATTAGCTAGATTTAAAATTTTAAAGTATTCCTTTTCAATTGTCCCTATCAGAAAACACAAAGAAGAGAGATTGCCCTGAGTATAAAATGCTCAGGGGATTTTTCTGCCCCTGTTCCACAAATCAAAAGATAAAAAGATTGGATGTCAGCACTTAGACCATACACACCCTTCCTGAAGGGATTGGGAAGATTTTATTGTACTCTCTGAAGATTTATAATTACATTTCAATAAGAAAATAAAAGTGATGTTCCCCCTTGAGTCCAAAGACATCAGCTTACTTTACTCTTTGCTGTTGAACTCCTGATGTTAGACTGTAATGTACACAGATGGGAGCACCCCTCACCCTGTAGGTGCTGAGGCTGGTGGAGAGTATATGCCACGTGTGTTCAGCCCCAGTCACTGGTCCTTCCATTACTGCCTCATATTATAATTATGATGTGGTTCATCAACTCCTTCAGGACAGCAGTTGTGCTTTATTCTTGCCTTCTAGACTTGTAAATCATTCCAGGTCCCTCTTCCATTAAAAGTACTCCAATGGCTATAAAATAAGTTTAAAATATAGCCAGCCTACCATATTCACAGATTCCATATCCATGGGTTCAACAAATAGTGGATTACAAATATTTGAAAAAAAACACATTTCTATTTTGAACATGAACAGACTTACTTCTCCCATTGTTATTCCTTAAAAAATACAGAACTATTTAAAGACCATTTACATTGTATTGGGTTTTATAATTAATCTAGAGATGATTCAAAGTATACCAGAGTATGTGCACAGGTTATAGGAAAATACTGCATTTTAAATGAGGCACTTGAGCCTCTATGGATTTCATTATCTGTGAAGGAGACTAAAGGATGTCTATACATTCCAGCTCTTTACCATGGCCTCCAAGGCGCTAATGCTGTGGCCCTGACCACTTCTTTGCCTGTTCTCCCTTTACTCACACCCCAGCCCTCCAGTCACTGTGACCTTCTCCCTTGTCCTCAAACACGCCGTGCTTGCTCAATGCCCTTGTTTGCTGCCCTGTCTGCCTGGAGTCCTTTGCTTCAAGATCTTCAACTAACACTTCCTTTGCATCACTACTGTCTCAGCTGAAGTATCAAAACGTCTTCAAAGCACCCTCTATTCTATTCACCCTATTTTATTTATCCACAAGCACATTTTAATAACTGAAGTTATCCTGTATGTTTATTTTTTAATTTGTTTATTGTTGGCTCTGTGCCTCTGAAATACAAGCTTTATGAGAATACAGAGCCCACCTTACTCACCATTATCTTCCAACTCCTAGAAGAATACCTAGCACATAGCAGATGCTGGTACGGTTTGGGTGCGAGGCGTCCCCCAAAAGCTCAAGTGTGAGACAATACAAGAAGGTTCAGAGGAGAAAGGATTGGGTTATGAGAGTCCTAACCCAATTGGTTAATTAATACCCTGCTGGGATTAACTGAGTGGTAACTGAAGGTGTGTAGGATGTGGCTGGAGGAGGTGGGAATTGAGGCTGCCTTTAGGGTATATATTTTGTGTCTGGTGAGTGGAGTCTTCCCTGCTTGCTGTTCATCATTTGAGCTGCTTCCCTCCACCGTACACTTCTGCAATGATCTACGTCACCCTGAGTCCCAAGCAATGGAATCAGTCTTCTATAGACTGATTCCTCTGAAACTGTGCAACCCTTAATAAACTCTTCCTCCTCTAAAATCGTTCTTGTCAGGTCTTTAAGTTACATCAATGAAAAAGTTGACTAAAACGGATGCCCAATAAATAGCCATTTCTGCTTCCCCTCTAGTGCCTCATACTATAATGTCATAGGTAGAATTCAAAACCATAGAGGAAAGAGAAAAGCTAGGCTTGTGGTTCATAGTTGAGATTCTACCTTCAGGAGGGCCTCCAATATAGAACTGAGGAAAGGACAGGTTCTTTAGCAAGGTACCTGTTTCCGTAAGTACCATTGCTGTTTTTAAAGTAGAAAAAAATATGCAAAGCTTAAAATTGTACCTTTTTAATGTTTTCCCCCTTATAGTTGGATATATCACTAGTTATGGTTAGAAAAAACATTGGCTATTCAGAAATAGGAGATGGTTTATGCCATGTTGCCAATTGGAACTGATAGGTGACAGCTGTTTGGAGGACTTTGTTACAAGTATTCCAAGAATAAATCCAAATCCTTAATGTGTGCTCTGGCCTGCTTGGGAATTGGCTGTGAGGCAATGAGTTCCAGTGCTTCCCAATTCCAATGACTGTCTTTTGTCACAAAAAAGTGAGTTCTCTAGATAGAAGCTCTGGGACAATAGTTTAATTGGATTATGCAATTATCTAAGGTAATGAAATGAAAAGAATTGCCATTTTCTTCTTGGCATGATAATAAAGAAATGGAGATGGCTCCCACCCTTTTTATCATATGACTTTGAACTGGTCATAGCATCTCCAAGCTTCAGTTCTCTCAGCCCTAAAGTGAGAACTAATTTTCTTCATGAAGGGATGAAATACAAAGTTATCAAATCAAAATCTACACATATATGCTATACAAATATATGATTGTTGGAGGAAATCTGGTGGTCTCCAGACCATGTTTGCATCTTCTGTGTCCTGAATTTCCTTGACCTGAATTTTCTGGGATGCTCTCATATGGCCATGGCCTCCCCTGGCAGTTACTCTCGACATTTTGAAGTGGGCTGCAATGTGCACAGGAGGCAGAGGCTCTCAGCTGCTGCCCTATTCCACCCAGATGGTATTCTTCATATATCTTGCTTCTAGGAATTTATTTTGGAATATGTCTTTGTCTACAAATTGCTAGCTGGGATACTGGTAGATTTATCAGCTTAATTAATGCTGGGAACATAAACAATAGTTTCTCAGGGATTAAAGTTTTAGGCTTGAGACTGTCTTTTGGGGGCAACATGTGCATTTTCTGTTCCCAAGCTTGTGTGCCTTTCATCTTCTGGCCAGTGTTCAGACTTGTTGCCAGTTTTTCATGAAACATTCAAAAGGAAAATGAGAAGGAAGGCACTAGAGAAACAGTACCCAAGCAAAGTGGTAAAAAATTCTTTAAGAAGTCCAGGCGCCACAAGGGAGAGGGAAAGAGGAAGAGGCTGTGCTGTCTGACAAGTGATGGAAAATCACTGAACCGTAATAGACCTCACTTGTATTGACATGCGCTAACTGAAGTGAACAGCTGGGATGAAGTTGCTGAGCATCTTATTTTGGAGTTTGGCAGTGGACTGAACTCTATTTGCAAAGCAGACAGCTATGACAGGATTTTACAGGTCTAACGCAGAACAAAAATGCAGTCAGCTCAGCCCTGCAACTGAAGTCTTGCAATGGACCATTACTTTTGTTAGACACTGTTTTTATAGAGGGGACACCCCACTGGCTCTCCTTCTACATCATGGCATTTGAGATAGCATGAGCCTGTTTGATTTCCTTTAGTACAGTCAGGATTGTAATTTAGCAGCGTGTTTGTGCAGGTGATACGCGACATCTGATGCTTTGCCCACACAACCTGAAACACACACAGCACACACGCACACATAAAAGAATTTACATAATGGTGCCACTTCTAAAAGCCGACATTAACAGAACATTTATTCAGTGTCAATCAGTGTGTTAAAACCTTCTATATGCTCATTCCATTCAATCCTCATAGTAAACTTCTGTGGTTGGTACTGTTATTACCTTCATTTTGCAGGTGAGGAACCCAGGACTTGGAGACATGATGTCATATGCCCCAAAGCATGATTAGTAAGTAACAGAGCCAACACTGCAACCCAAATGTGTCTGACACACAAGCCTGTGTTCTTTACCACTAGATCCTACTGTCATCATTATCCACACATGCTTAAAACGGGTGGGATCCTTGGATCGAGTTCTTCTTTGGATAACTTGGTCTTTTGTATTAAGTGCTTAATATGTTATCATATTAATCTCATTTGTCTTCACATGTTTTGGTATTCTGTTGATCTAGGAGTTCTCTCTGTGGGCAGCTGGGTCATTTAAATTTATTAAGTGTTTCTGCCCCCTCATACCATGGGAAGATGTTATTGGGGGTAAGAAATTGGTAGAAGAAGGAAAAGAAGTATGGCTGATTTCTTCTCTTTGATCTTAGGAGGACCACAGCCTTAGGGTCCCAAAGGAGAGGCTGAGCTCAGTGGATATCATTCTACACTTCCTTCTGCAAGCAGGGCCCAAATGCCCAGCTCTGTAAGGCAGTTCCACAATTTCTCTTGGGAGCATTGATATTTCCAATTTGGGGGCCTTACCTTGTAAATGCAAGTGAAAAAAAAATCATGTCTTTATTTTCATCGTCACCATTCAATTATAGATGTGGACAACAAATCACAATCCTATTAGCAGTATTGACAATTTTTGTCACCAAAGGAATTGTCACATTTTCAGATGACATTACAGATGCCACAGAGAGCTTGGAATATCATTTATGCTGAATACTCTGGTATCTTGGTAGTCATTAGACTTGCCACTAAATTTTGTGCTTATAGATTTTGTTTGTGCAAATATTGCTATATAACGATTAACTTTTTATGATTGTATTTAAATATAACTTATTTCCTTTGAATATTTTTCATAATCCTTAATTTCAAAACATTTTCCGAGAAGAGATCTATAGCCAAAGGGATACATAACATAAAAAATTAATTTCTCTTCCTGACTCATTCAGAAATATTTTACATGTGTTACTCTGTACTCTATCACTCTGGAGTGGGCACCATCTGCTATTATTATCCCCATTTTAAATAAGAGAAATCTGAAATGCTAGGGTGGAGTTTTTCAAGGTAATCCAATATTTATTGAGTGCTCATTGCATGGATTCTTTCTTGCCAGCTCAGGATCATTCTTTCTGTGTTTAGATATGAGGTGTCCCCCAAAAGCTCATGTGTAAGACAATACAAGAAAGTTTAAAGTAAAATGTTTGTGTCATGAGTGATTTAACTTAATCAGTGCACTAATTCTCTGATAGGGATTAACTGGGTGGTAACTCTAGGAAGGCAGGGTGTGACTGCAGAAGGTGGGCCTCTGGGGGCATGCTTTGGGGTAATATATTTGGTCTTTGTTGAACTCTCTCTCTGCTTCCTGGTACCATATTTCCAGCTGCCTTCCTCCACCACACTCTTCCACCATGATGCTCTGCCTTACATCGAGCCCGGAGGAATGGAGCCAGCCTTCTATAGATTGAGACCTCTGAAACTGTGAGTCTCAAACAAACTTTCCTCCTTACCTCCTCCAGTTGTTCTTGTCAGGTCATTTTGGTCACAGCAGCAAAAAAGCTGATGAAAACACTTTTTGTGTACTTCCTGCATCCAAGGAAGAAGTCTTGGGATAAACACATTCTCCTGTCACTTGAAACAGTACATTAGGTGAGGACCTGCCAAAAAGAAGCTCTAAGTGAGCTTTGGGAAATGGGTGAGAAAGGGAAGCTCTTCTTCCTTCCAACAGGATCAGGCATTGTGGAGGCGGTCAGAAGACTTGGAGTTTTCCCCTGCCAGGTCTTTATAAGAAGTCATTAGAGGAATTCTCCCTGATTGGTGTTTCCAATGGTAACTCTACCTACTCTCTCATCCATCCGATATCATCACCTTTTGCTTCCAGAATCCCTAGTCCTTATTGATACATTGCTAAAAAAAGGTGAAGAAAGAGTGTGATGGAGATGGGGTGAATATAGAAGAAAAACAACCAATTTGTAAATTACATTGTCATGGAATTGAGGCCTTATTATTTGGCATTTGTGTGTGCTTACCAGGCAAACCGATTTTATATACATATTTAGGAGTGAATAGAGATTCACTGAAGTTATACTCAAAATCTCCTAATCACAAAAACTGTCTTAGAAACTAACACAAACAGGAAGAAAAGTCAGTTCTGTGATAACTTTCATTCATTACCACATCTTATTATCATAATTTCATCTAATAGGTCTCTTTGAAGATCTAATGACAGCAGTGGGAGTGTATTTAAAGTGGTAAAGCCATGTCCTCCCTCAAATGCATCCACCAAGACTTCGGAGGCCCTTCCAGGCCTGATGACACCACACAGGCTTCAGGTGAGAGCAACAAAAAGAGAAATCAAACCAGCAGAGTTATCTCCTTTGGCCCTTGGTGCATGATACTCCCCGCCTGCAATATTCTTCTCCAGGTCCCTGACCATTTCTTATCTTTTAGGTCTCAACTCAGAAATTATCAGCAGTAGAAATCCATCAAAGCAAATGCCTCATTTGCCTTAGATCCTTAGAGTCTAGCAAGTGCCTGAAATGGTTGATTGAATGATTGGAATGGTGAAATCAGGTCAAGGAATAGAAAGTTGCAAGCTAAAACAATATTATGCATGTTAGCATGTTAATTCACTTATTTCAGAATGGTGAGTCTGAGGATTTTACAGAAGAAATCCTAAATCTAAAGGATGTCTTCATGAATGCTCACATTTCAGACTCTTGAGCAAATTATGGAGATACAGCAGCTATTTTTGTGCGAGATGAAAGTGCTCATGTGGATTGGAGTTTGGGTTTCACTTCCTGTTGCACATCTCTAGAAGTCAAAGAGAGAAATTGCACCATTTTCCTTTTTCCAATAGTATAATATCTTTCCCTTCTTATTCCTATTACTAACCTGTATAAACATGTCAATGATTTTCAAACAAACTCACTAAAATAAGCAAAAATACTCTGAAGCATATTTCAAATCCAATATTCTTAATTTATGTTCCTCTTACACCATTAAAGTTCTTAAGTACTAACTTGATTTCATTTCTCCCTTTTTCTCCCTTCCCTTGTTAATTATTATGACTCTTTGGTGTATGCCCTCATTGTAAAATTCAAGTATTGAGATTATGTGGACTAGAAGGACAGGAAGAGAAGAGATGCTATGATGGATGGAGACATGAGTGAGCATGCACCAATATATTCAATACAAATAAGGGAACCTTCTCCTGAACCACTGCAAGAGTTTAGCAATTTTAAAAATGGTCAAATTTAACAACTGCAATAGACCTAGATTTGAAATCCATGTGTACCATTATTAGGTATACAAGTTACTTAATCTTCCTGTCATGGACAACTCATTGTCAAATGGCAATAATTATACTTAGCAAGGTTGTTTTGAGGATTAAATATTGTGGTGCTCTTGTCACAGAGGCTACTATATAATGAATGTTTAATAAAATATCCTCAAATTTGAAAATAAAATATTTGGGCTCCCCATTAAGAAAAATGTGGGTTTGGATTCTAACTTCACCAATTCCTAATTATATAACCTTAGAAGAGATAGTTAAAATTAATCTCATCTTTAAATGGTACTGTACTAACTTTAGTGAGATAAGAAGCTTTGTTTAGAAAAACACCTTTTAAAGGGCCACTTGGGTGCAGCTAAAAGGCAGGTCTCAGAGAGAGAGAGAGAGAGGAGAATTCAAGGAAGGCTCTGCTGATCTGAGCAAGAAGAAAACAAGAAGGAAGGATATCACAGGTTTTCTTTTCTTTTCTTTTCTTTATTTTTATTTTTACAGACTGCATTTTGATTCGTTGTACACAAATGGTGTACAACTTTTCATTTCTATGGTTATGCATGATGCAGATTCATACCATTCATGTAATCATACATGTACATAGGGTAATGATGTCTGTCTCATTTCCACCATTTTTCATAGACCCTTCTCATTTCCATCTTCATAATCTAAAGTTCCTCCATTCTTCTCTCATCCCCCAGTCCGTTTATATATCATCATTCACTTATCAGGGAAAACATTCAGCCTTTGGTTTTTTGGGATTGGCTTAGCATGATTCACTTAGTATGATATTCTCTAATTCCATCCATTTATGTGCATATGCCATAATATTATTCTTCTTTATGGCTGAATAATATTCCATTGTGTATATATACCACAGTTTCTTTATCCATTCATCTGTTGAAGGGCACCTAGGTTGGTTCCATAGTCTAGCTATTGTGAATTGAGCTGCTATAAACATTGATGTGGCTGCATTGTTGTAGTATGCTAATTTTAAATCCTTTGGGTATAAACCAAGGAGTGGGAATAACTGGGTCAAAGGTGGGTCCAGGGGCTGGGGACATAGCTCAGTTGGTAGAGTGCTTGCCTTGCATGCACAAGGCCCTGGGTTCAATCCCCAGCACCACACACACACACACACACACACAAAAAAAAAAGAAGGGTCCATTCCAAGTTTTCTGAGGAATCTCTACACTGCTTTCCAGAGTGGTTGCACCAATTTGCAACTCCACCAGCAACGTAAAAGTGTGCCTTTTCCTCCACAACAGACTTTCTTTTCTCCTGGATGGAGGCAGATTAGAATTCAAACTGGTGAATATGCAAAGGAATATTTTTAAACAATTGTTAAAAATTCTGTAATGTAAACTCATTGCACCTTCCCACCTGTCATACCAATTGTTATCCTCATGAAGGTCTTGGTGAGTTCTTGGTGTACAGGTGTTTTAATCTAGACGTGGAGTCTAGCTCACATCTGGCTTGTCCAGCTGGAGACTGCTGTGGGAAAAAGAAGTGATGCCTGCGCAGGTAGGAACTCAGATCCAGAGCAAGCCATGAAAGCTTGAGCCCCCCAAGAGTTCAATGAAACAGCAAGAACACAAACCTAGAATGGGATGGAATGGAGGTCAGGGATCAACCTTTCTGGATCTTTGAGAGTTCAGGGACCATTCCCAAAGGATTCGGATGACTTGTGGATCCTAGGCTAGGTTTGATCGGCTCAACAACCCCATGAGGCATTATCATTACCACCATTTTCTTTTACAGGAAGAAAAGTATTTTTAAATGTGCTAAAGGTCACAACTGAAAGTGAAAAAGCTTTGATTTGAACACACCTTCATCTGGTTGCCGAGCTAATGTTGTTATTCCTAATCTCTACTGCTTCCCTCCCAACCATGGCCTCTGAAGTCCTAGTCTTAAATCTTCCTCTATAGAGGATAAGATCCCTCATGGGAAGCCCAAATCATATGAAGTCAGAGTTCATTTATTAACACCTGAAAATGTGGACCCAGTTTATAAGATGAGATTTTTGGCATCTCTTGATTAAAGAAAAAGGAAACTCACCAAAGAAATTCACTGTGGCACCAAAAGAAAAAAAAAAGTTTTTGAAATGAAAACTTTCTCCCAGCATGAAGGGGTAGAGTTTTGCCCTTTCTCAGGCCATGTTTCATCATGGGCATGTGACCTGTGCAGTCACACAGGGTCCCATCCTCTGAAGGATCCACGGTTGGTTTCATTAATCTTGAAATGGTTAATGATGTAATCATTGAGCTTGAGTTTTGTAAGTGAGGATTGATGAGATGAGACAACAGTGTATTCTTTCCATCCAAGGAGGTAAGTGCCATGTCCATGTTTCCCCTTCAGTTTGCACTGGGCTTTGCAAATTATGTAGCTGGTCCTGCCCACTTCCCAAAGAAATGTAGGTTCTAATGCAGAAGTACCAGTTGACATGCTTCTGTCACCTACCCTATTGACGACAATGGTTTCTCCCCAGTCAGGAACTAGAGGCTCTTTTTTTTCTAAAAACCAGCATTTGCCTTGTGATTGCTGAATATAATTCAAGACCTTGTAGTCCATGTTCAGTTTCTTTAAAATATATGTAATATATCTTTGACTCAGAGATATTCAAGAAAACATATAGGAAACAATTATTTTGGACTGTAGTTGTGAGACTGGATATTGAGAGGAAGCCAGACTTTCAGCTGCTGCAATTGCAGCAGACAGAATCTGTCTGTGTTACAGCTCTCTGTAGCAGGGAATCCCTGCTCCTATTGACAGCAGGCTGCAGCAGGCAAAATCGAGTTCTCTGCTGTCATGATCATAGTGGACAGGATCTGTCTGTGTTGCAACCCTTCATAGAAGGCTATGCCTGCTAGTGTTGCGACAGATAGCAGCAGCCCACCAGTAATTCCTTTCCAGGTTCTTATCTTGCAAACTCAAAGAATAAAATCCATGGACAATGGATTATGAGCACACAAAAAAGTAGGATGTAGTCAATTAAGAAGAGCGGAAACAGCTCTTTATGAGCAAGAAGGATCCTAATAGTGGTTTGCCATTCAGATGTACTAGTCTAGGGGTTCACACAGATGCTGGGCAGGGGTTTTGCTCAATATCTAGGTTAATCAGGTATTGGAAAAATGCCAAGGCTGCTGGTCAAGCCTGTGACATTAGTTATGCCCTTTGTATTTATTTATTTTTTGGGGGGATACTGGAAATTGAACTCAGGGGCACTCAACCACTGAGTCACAGTCCCAGCCCTATTTTGTACTTTATTTAAAAATTGCTTAGCACCTCTCTTTTGCTGAGGCTGGCTTTGAACTCGAGATCCTCCTGCATCCTTTTAGTCATTGAGTTTTTAGCCTTCACTCAGGTCAGTCCTGTTTTCCCTCTTCCTGTCTCTTTGGGATTAAGGAGTCAGCTGGAATGTTTGGAATGTTTCTACCAGGTAATCCATCTTTATGGGGTAGCCTGTACATTTGGAGAAGCCTTTGGGGGGGCCCATTTCCTTAACTGCCTGCCTCCATTTCACTGTCTTTCCTACCTATTCAGCATGATAAGAAAGTCCCCTTGCTTTAAGTTGTACAAAGAAAGTATTGGGAAGCAGCCTAATATTAACCAATCTACCCTTTAGAAATTATTCTGTTCCCTTGTCCCCACAGTATGAAAACAAACTGTCATGTCTAGTGAGCATCTTTCCTAAATCATTAGAGAGGGTGCTACTCCATTTATAAATTTCTCATAAAAACCAATTAGATTCTTAAACTATTTTTTATAAATGTCTTTTGACAGAGTCGATGTCCTAATTTTTAAATATTTTATGTAATCCAACCCAGTGAATGTTGGGGAAAAAGGACTTGCAAAACCTTCAGGTCAGTGGGTGCTCCTACAAAGTTGATGGTCCTCAAGGACAAGAACTGCCAACAGCTCAGCAATCCCTTGGAGCTGATGATTTTCCGTCCACTGTGAGCCTCCATGTGTGTGATTCCTTTGTAGTGCTTGCAGCAACACTTGAACTGCATTTACAAGAGGCAGTTTTAATGAGATGGATTGGACTGGATGTTTAAGGGCATGATTTTAGATTTCTAGTATTTGCAATTAAGACTGAAAATCACTTAAAAAGGGATAAAATTCAACTAAAAGACGGAACACATGTAGACGTTTGGGCCACAGGGAATTAATCCGCCCATTAGAATGCTAATAAATGCAAACTATCCTCATCCTTAATTAATTGGTTAACTAAACAGAGAGGTTGGGGTGAGATACAAGCATGATAATTTAACATGGAAAATCAAGAAGGTTGGCTGAATAACAATTACATAATTAAAAAACAATAAACAACATTTGAGTTTAAATTAATCCTTATTGGCAGTTCAGAAACACCCACCAGAATCTGTTTCGTTTCATTGCAAATTGAGCCTTTCAAGTTTAAACAATTTTAACACTTGGTCTCAAATATAAATCTCCTAATTAAAAATGTTCAAAATTGACATGATACATTCAACTACAAGAGCAAGGGCAATTAAAGAACTAATTTGGTCAAGTAAAGATGTTTTATTCTTCTTGCTCAAATACAAGGGTTCTATTGCTTGGATTCTGTATGTTACTTTGTAAAAATAGTTATTCAGCTTATGAGTTATAATGAAGAATACAGATGCAGTGGGTTAGAGAAGCCCTGCTCCTAATAAAAGTAAGAAAAATTATTCAGGGTTTTCTAGAGAAACAGAACAAATAGGATCAATAGGGTACGTGTGTGGGTGCTTGTGCGTGTGTGTGTATGTATGTTTATGTATCTATGGAGAGATTTATTTTTTAAAAATTGGCTCATAGCATGGCAGAGGCTGGCAAGCCTGAACTTTGCAGAGTAAAGAGCTAGGGAAGAGCTGATGAGGCAACTTGGTGACTATCACAGTCTAAAGACAGAGGTCCTTTTTCCTCTGGGTACTTCAGTCTCTTCCCTTAAAGCTGTCAACTGACTGAAAGAGGCCCACCCACATTATGGAGGGTAATCTGCTTTATTCAAAATCTACTGACTTAATCACAACTTAATTTGTTCTAGTAACATCTAGGCTTGTATTTTGTCAAAAACTAGGTATTATAGGCTAGAAAAGTTGGCACAGAAATTTAACCATCACAGAAACCCTAATATGTCTCTTAGAATGTCTCTTGTGGATATGGGGGAATTACATAGCAAAGTTTGAAAAACAATGACCAGAAATCTGGGGGAGATCCTAAAATTAGTTCTTGTGAAATTAGGAGAGAGGACAGGAAAGGCTATTATAATCAACATGGAGAATTTCAGGGCAAAATGAAACAAACTCCTAAAATTAAAAACAAGGGGGAAAACATACAAACAAACAAATAAATGTTCTGCCCAAGCCAAAGGTGGCATTTAACTCCAAATCAGAGGCATTTCTCAATTCTTCTAGCTCTAGCTAGATTTTAAATTGCATCATGCCTGAGTCCACCAAATTGTCACTATCCATCACTTAGAATTAATTACTATCTTTTAGCAAAATTAAACTTTCAAAATATCATCTGGCCTGATTCCATGCTATGATGATTGAGAAGGAAATCTTACCAGGGGTGTGCCCGTGCTCTAGGAACTTGGGAAC
>JAJEJO010031315.1:0-12281 GCA_020662805.1 Glaucomys volans
ATTTTCTGAATCATGTATCACACTTGCAGCAGGCTGGAAGCCCTGGGCCACCATGCTCTTGGTAGGCCCTGGAGAGCAGGAGTCCTTGTCTCTGTCCAGTCACCCAGGTTGTGCACTGCTCCCAGATGCATGAGAAGGGAAGACAGTGGGACTCCCTTTGAAAGACAGAGAAGACCAGCCCCCTGCCGGTACCATTTCTGCCCCGCAACACTCATACCAGGCTGGTGGCCATGGGAAGGGGTTTGTGCCTCACTGGCTTTCAGTAAGGACAAGTGCAATGCGATAGTAGGTTTTCCAGTGTGACCATGGCGGGCGTGGGTTCCAGCAGAACCAAAATCAGTCCTGGTGCCCTCACTCACCAGCTGCACACGATGGAGCACAGTGTTTCCCCATCTGGGACTTACTTTCCTTGGAAGTGTTAGGTGCAGACTGGTGCTGGCAGAGGATGGACCCTAGGTGAAGAATGGTCCTCATTACGGACCCCACCAGAGACACGTCTCCCTAGAAGGCTAGGAAATCCAGTCACCTCCCATCTGTACTTTATAAGCAAAATGCAGCATCAATTAACCTGGGAAAGCTCCTTGCCACAGGGTTCTTCTGCATTGTTCTAAACAAGAACAGCACAATTTAAAAACCTCTGGCTTGATACGACATCTGGGATTGGCTTCAAACCCTCTGGTGGGTGAGCTATTAACGAAACTGGGCTGGCCTTGGAGTACTGGTTATTAAAACCAGATGAGGGGACCATGAGGTTTGTTATGCTCTATGTTTGT
Organism: Glaucomys volans; assembly: GCA_020662805.1. Taxonomy (NCBI): domain Eukaryota; kingdom Metazoa; phylum Chordata; class Mammalia; order Rodentia; family Sciuridae; genus Glaucomys; species Glaucomys volans. Next base: position 774 of record JAJEJO010031315.1, read on the forward strand.
GTGTATTTGAAAATTTCTATCATAAATGTTTTAAATCACTGGTCCACAGATCATATTTGAAGTCAAATAGACATCATGCTTTAAGTTTATGGGCATATGGAAGAGAATCACTTCATAAAAACCACTCCCTTCATTCCCCGCTTCTTTCATGGTCCCTTCTCATGGAATTTACATAGCATTTGAAGAACCCAACAAGGAAAAATATGTTAAAGGTGACATTATTAGATATATTTCAGGACAATTTCACTCTAAAATAAATAATTAGGGCTTTAAAAATCTAATGAATATTGGATTTAAATATATTATTGTATTTACTAGATACATGTTTATTAGATGTGATATGTAACTATATGTATTTATTAGATAAGTTACATAGTCATTTATTAGAATCTAACTTTTTTAGAATGTCTTCAGTATCTATTTGCAGGCGAGTCATTTTGTAAGATTCTCTGTGCACTTTCTCCCCCCTCAGTGCGCAACACTCTTTCTTTGCTGTCCTGGGAATATTCCCACATCACAGTTCAGGAAACCATAGAACAGAGCTGGGTGACCAGCTTGAGAAAGTCAGCTGGTCAGCGAGCTGCTGTGCCCAGGTCTGCGGGCCCACGCCCTTGATCTTCCCCTCTGCATGGCCAGCACCTCTGGGAACCACCTAGGAGCCCTGCTTACCTGGATCCAGAAGGGACCATCGAAGGGGTCAGCACTGGGGAGGCACCTTGCACTCAGCGTGGGGGCTGTCTGTGCTGGGGACGTGTTCTCTGCTGCAGAGAGTGTGGCTCCAGGGCTGCCAGGCCTGGCGGGACGTGAGCTGGCTTGCTGGGGCCCTTGGGGACGGCTCTGTTCTGAGTGACAGGTGCAAGGCTGGGACCCACCCAAGCCTCCTGCCACCCTGTGCTGCTCACTGGGGGTTCCTGCAGGCCACCTGCCATGACAGCCGACCTTAAATCAAGAGGACAGTGGTCAGGCTTGCCACTGGCCTGGGGTCACCCTGTTGCCCTTCAGAGGGAGAGTTAGCGCTTGGACTTTGTCCCCGGTGCTGGCATTTGTCACTTGAGTGTGTGTGTTTACACAAATGCCTTTGTTGATCTCTGGGTTCACGACCCTGGTTTAAGCTGCTTTTTGGAGGAGCAGGCCTGCTCCTTAGTCCGGGTGTCTCCAGCACCTCCCCTGAGGCCTCGGTGACTGGTGGCAGCAGATGTCCCAATCCTGAGTTGAGTGTGTCACGCCCTCGTAAATCCTTCCCACTGTCCACCTGCACTGCAGTCCAGTGGCTTAGTGACAGATGCCACCACTACTCTTGAAAGCATTGGTGTTGACGTGGCGAGTGGAGTGAAGGGGGGATTGTGTGTGTGCATGTGTGTGAAGTGCTCCACACTGAAGCTGAGGCCCGGGGTGTGCTCCTGGTCAGCGGCTCTGGTCCTGGGCTGTTCACCTGGACCCGGTGGCTGCTGGGCTGTAACCCTGGTATGTGTGGTTGTGTGTGGCGTTTGAGCTGAAGCTCTGGGTCTAGGAGGACAGACCTGGTCACACTAATGGTGATGACCGTTCCTGGGCAATGTTTGAGCCCCCTTCTGCCTGTTCCCTTACCAGTGAGGAGGCAATAATATCCTCCTCTCAGAGGGTTGTTGAGGCTGGGGAGGTAGCGGGTGCAGAGCCAGGCTCCTTGCCTGGTTAGGGGAGGCTTCCCCTGGAGCTGGGTTTTCACACTACTCTTGAAACTGCACGACATCTGTGTGAACTACTTTTGAAAGACGAGTATTGTCCAAAGCAAAAGCCTCCATTTCACCTGGTCCACTAGGACAGGGACAGGACCAGCCTTTCCATACTCAAAGAATAAGGTGCTCCAGGGTCTCCTCCGCTTCCAAGAGTGACAGAGCCTTCCTGGGCTTGGGGAGAAAACAAGCTGTCAGTCACCTTTCACTCCTCCCCACTTGGCTGATGGCTACCACGTCCACATTCTCTGAACTTTTCCCCACAGTCTAGAACCCTCCATGTTTGCTTCCACCATGAGCCTCCAGAGAATTCCCACTCAGGTAAGGAGCAGTCTGCCAGTTAGGGAATGTAGAGAGGGGAAGCAGCAGTTTGGGAGTAAAAGGAAATATTATGTGGGAAAAACACCAAGGGAGACCTAGGCCAGCAGAGACCCCCACGCCCCTGTGAGAATGGAGGCTGTGGGGGGTGTGGAGTCTTCCTCTGTGCAGGGCCTGCTGCGTTGGGGAACGTCAGCTCCTCGGTGGTGAAGCCACCCTGACACGGGGCCACTCAGGAGCCCCGCCCCAGCTTCTCCCTCGGGGAGAGGCCACCTTGGAACAGTAAGATGCCTTCTGAGGGAGAAAGGACCCCACGAGAGAGAGGGGATCAGGGTGGAGTCAGGCAGAGTGCTTGCCGCACTGCAGACGCCGGGTTCCATTTCCAGCACCACGAAACAGACCCACAAAGGAAGACTGCCATCTGCAGAGTGTTCCCCTGGGATCTGGGGGTGCTGAGCTCAGAGCCTCTGCTACCTGATGGCCCGGGGCACTTTCTCCACCTCCCAAAGGCATTCTAAACCGGGACGCTGGGTTGCAGGCATTTGAATTGGCCCAGAGGCCACCACCCCCAGTGGCTCCACCCCCGTCTTTGTCATGGTTTTCAGCGGTGGTGAGGAAGCATGCATGAGAAAGCAGACGGAAGGGGCAGGGAGCCAGCAGGCCTCCCCCAGCACGGACGGAGGCTCGGGGAGAAGACTCAGAATCCAAATCTCCTGGGAATGTTCGCACCGGCAGGTGTCTAGAAGGGCGTGGCCCCCTTAGGAAGGTCCCTAAATCAGATTTCCATACCTTTTGTTTCAAAACAGCAAAGAGAAAAAGCTCGGCCACTCAGGAGACTAAAACTTTCTGAGAACTTACAAAGGACCTTGACCCACCGGCCCTTCACTCAGCACCTTCACTGTTACAATGGGAACAAAAGCCAGGTGTTTTGAGTAAAGGAATATATGCTAAATTTTCTAAACTTTTAAAATACTATATAAACAAAGGTGTAATTCCTTAGACCTAGAGACCCACTCTGATTTCCCTGCTCCACTTTCCTTGTAGAAGTGCACTTACTAAGTGCAGCACATTAAGAAAGTATAATAAGCATTGAGAAAAAATAAGAATAATGTGTACGTCCAGAATCCAGAGCGAAGCGCTGTGAGCTGCCTGGCCCCGTTGTGTGTGGATGGATTTGTGTGGGCTGGCACGTGGCACTAGTGGTTGTTACATCCCAGGCATTCATTACAAATGCCCGAGAGTGACTGGCACCAGGAACGGGTATGCAGGGGTTGTAAGCCATGCGATGCTCATGACAGCCAGATGACATGCACTGCTGTCCCGGTTGCAGGAGTAAACTGAGGCAAGGAAGAGCGAGGGAGTCACCCAGGACGGCAGAACCAGCAGACTCAGAATCCAAATCTCCTGGGAATGTTCGCACCGGCAGGTGTCTAGAAGGGCGTGGCCCCCTTAGGAAGGTCCTGTCACACGCAAGTGACAGCGTGTGTCTAAGCCAGACATTCTAGAACCAAAGTCATGCTGACCAGTGCTAAGCCCTTGGCCTCACTTCTTGGGAGAGAAGATGTTGAAGTCTCTCTTCAAAGAAATGCTTTGCTAAGCAGAAATAATACATTGGAATCCCCGTGTGGTGTGCACACCTGTTATCCCAGCGAACTCAGGGACCGAGGCAGGAAGATCACAAGTTCAAGACCAGTCTGGACAACTTAGTGAGATCCTGTCTCAAAACCAAGAGTAACAAGGACTGGGTGTAGCTTTGTGGTAAAGCACTCCTGGGTTCCACCCCTGTGCTGCAATAAACACGTAAATAAATGCAGATTTGACAATGAAATCCTATCATAGTTTAGTTGTTCCGTTAAGCAAGCCCTGTACTGAGTATTCACACACCAACGTGGGGTCCCGGCGTGGTACACCTTCCTGAGCTGCAGCCAATCACACCTAAGCTTCTCACCCAGAAAAGCTCTGCACCCAGGCCCAGCACCCAGCACACAGCCCCCTCCGGCGCTCAGTCTCCGCCCAGCGAGGAGCTATGCTGCCCCTGCACCTCCACACTGTGCTGTGCCTGGTCCTTCCTGTGTCCTAGCCCCCTCCACACTCGTGCCATGTCCTTTCAAGCCACTTGGTTTCTATTCTAGCATTCATGTCTGATTTCTTAAAGAAAAACGCATGCACGCGGTGATCAAGGGAGTGGAATGAGTTCTATGACAGAGGGCCAGGGCCCATGCGTTGCCATGATGTTCTTGACAGTCTCTGCCAAGCAACCCCCCACCCAGCGTGGTGAGTCCAGCCTGGGTAGGTCCACAGCCTCCTTCACCCTAAACGGCGCCTCTTCTTAGGGCTTCAGCTCATGGAAGAGAACAGGTCAGCAGTCTCTAGAATGTTCTGGACAGTATTGTTGACCTCTTTCTTTTGTGCCCTGCTTAGCTTTGGAGCAGGAGCACCTATAAACTGATAGTCACTCTAACAAAAGCTTGTTAGGCTCCAGTTGGCCGACAGGGGAGAATACACCCTAGGTGGTGATTTTATTCTTCCACAAATGATTTTGCTCTGTTGGCTCCTTTGCCTGCATGGGTGTGTAAGTGTCCCCTGCAAATTCCACTGGCCCGGTCATCATAACCGTCTTGCTGCAACCAGCAGTGCCCAGAACAATCCTGACCAGCTGATGTGGTCATTCATGATGGACAGGGAGTGAGCGATGGCTGGGACTCTCTGGAGACTGGTGTGGTTGCTGCATCTCAACAGCGTGCCTCTGGGCGTGGGCGTGACCAGCAGGCCTGTGTGCTCCCAGCCTCTGTGCTTCCTGCCAGGAAGGTGTGTCCAGAACCTATTGGCCCGTCTGTCAGGTGTGAAGAGCTCACCCTGTTTTGGGGCGTTTAGAGATGAGCTTTCACGTGCCTCTGGAGAATGGATTCTCCCCGGGAGCCTCTCTGAACAGCCAGTGTGGATGCAGGCTTCAGCTCTGAGCCAGGGGACCTGGGCACTGACAGGACCCTAAGTGGTGGTGACCTCACTATTCCTGGCCAGGTACTGCTCTCCTTACTTCTCATGGATTTGTTTTTTTAATCCTCACCACAGATGAGAAAACTTAGGCACAGAAAGGTCAATTAACTCTCCCAAAGTCCCAGTGCAAGTGAGTAATCAGAACCATAATTCACACCCAGGCCTTCTGGGTCCACACTTCCTGCTTTCACCCAACCATGCCAAAGTGCTTCAGTGCTTCAGTGCTTGCCTCCCTAGGCTGGGGAGAGTCTCTCCACCGGGAGCTGTTCTGGAGTACTCCAGTCCGCCGACTTTTATTTCTTCTGAGATCCGTCTGTTGTCCCCAGGCTGAGAAGTCCTCCTCTCCCTGAGGCTCCTTTCCAGCTTGTGCTGCACGGGCCGAGCGGCTGATCCGTTGGTGCTCCTCCGAAGTCTACCCTCTGGTTCTGTGGCCTGCCTGTGGCCCTGCCTTTCTTGCTCCCTGTGGCTCCAGTGGGTCAGGCAGGACTTGGGAAGGCTCACTAGAGGAGAGGGCCAGCTGCTGGTGGGCCTGTGGGTCTGCTTCACCCAGACAGCCTTTCATCCCTCCTGCATCCGTAACCTCCCTGGGAAATGAGAATCCCACCTGGTCTCACCACTCAGGGGGGTGGTGGGCGCCTGCTTCTGTGCCTGCCTGCGAACCTGAGCTGCTCGGTGCTGCTGGCCTGCCTGGCTGCCCCTGGCCTCCACTGTGCCTGCCTCATGCTCCGCCACTGGATGCGCTCCACTCCTCACCTCCCAGCTACTGTTCTCAGAGCCGTCGAGAGTGACGCTTCTCATCAGCAAAACCGCAGGGCTCTTGGTGCAAATCCACCCTGAGCTGACGGTACCACGTCTGAAGATGCTTCTTCTTTGGGAGAAAAGGAGATGATGACTGTCCCATCTGTTTAGGCCACAGCAGCACGGGAAACGACGCACAAGGCATTGGTAGTAGAAATTGTACCAGGAGAGGTGCTCAGTCCTACGGACTCCCGTTGCTAGCAGTGAGTGCGTGTGTGACTGTGTGTGTGTCCATATGACTATGCTCGAGCAGGTGGTGTATGTGACTGTAGGAGTGTGTGCACGTGATGTGGTGTATGGGTGTGTGCATGACTGTGTGTGTACCTGTGTAGGGTGTGTATGTGACTGTGAGTGTTGTGAGTGACAGAGAACATGCGTGTGGCTGTGTAAGCAACTGTGTGTGTGCATGTGTATGTGTGAGTGTGTGCTTGTGTGTGGGTGTGCATGTGAGTGTGCATGTGAGTGGGTGAGTTTGTGCCTGAGTTGCGTGAGTGTGCATGTGACTGTGTGTGTGGTGGCAGGGCGCACAGGTCTGCTGGAGGGTGTGAGCCTGCAGCTGGAGGGCTTGTGGGCTGGCGCTGCCTCCCAGGCACCTGATTCCTCCCAGACTTGAGCTTCCTGGACATGTGGTTTCCCCTTCTGTGCCCAGTGGACCTGCCTTCTCTCCCACCTCTGCAGTAGCCCATAGTGACCATAGTCCCCGAGGATGGTGTCCATATCTGCTTTTTATTTTCTCCACGTAGCTCTGCTGCCAGCGTGCTTTTCGTGGATACCATTGATGAACGTTGGACGCAAGGACAGCTGTGTCTGCAGCAGCCCGTTCAAGCCGTGAGCTCCGCACACCGAGGTCATCGCTGTGGAACGTGCTCGGCTACTTATCTCCTTCATCACAGGGCAGGGCCACGGACGCTCAGGGAAGGCGACCTTCGGGTCCTGCCCTCCAGTTCACCCCTGCAGGGTGATCACTGGGAAGATTGATCCGCCTGGACTGGTTCCCCAGCAGAATCCGCTGCTAATTTGTGGTGCTCCAGGGACCCTGTCTGGCCTAAGGACCAGCCTCCAGAGTTCCCAGTCTTGCGAGGCCAGATCACGCGGAAGAGACTCAGGAATGAATTCTCAGCTTTCTTCCACTGCGGTCTATTCTGTCTCTCAGGAAGAGCAGTTAAACAAATTCATCTGCCCTGATAAAAAGCCACAGTTATTCCTTAGTAACACAGAATGAGTTTCCTTAGAAACCTAAACTAAGTCAGTTTGGGTCTTTAAATTCTGTCCTTGTTTGCTGATCAGAACGTTAAATATAAGAGCCGGTCTCAGGTTACTCTTTCTCTATCCACAGAAACAGAAAATAGATGGGTGCCGGGGATGGGGAGTGGGGGGTGACTTCTAAAGGGTACAGGGTTCCTTTCTGGGTGATGAAAGGTTCTAGAATCAGACACTGGAGTTGCCTGTATGCACACTGGACGGTGTTAAAACCACTGACTGTTTTTTTTTTGGGGGGGAGGCGGGTACTGGGGATTGAACTCAGGGGCACTCCACCACTGAGCCACATCCCCAGCCCTAGTTTGTATTTTATTTAGAGACAGGGTCTCACTGAGTTGCTCAGGGCCTCCCTAAGTTGCTGAGGCTGGCTTTGAACTCGAGATCCTCCTGCCTCAGCCTCCCAAATGCTGGGATTACAGGTGAGCGCCACTGCGCCCGGCTTGACTGTGTATTTTGGAAGAGCCAAAGTCATGCTCTGTGTGTCCCACTGCAGGAAGCTGTCGTCTGAGGACTGCAGAGGCCGTGATTCCATCTCCCTTCTGGCCGCAGCCCTGTCTGTCCCAAGAGGAGGTCCACCAAAGGCAGGTTCGGTAGGAACTGCAGCCCTGGGGACTCACCGGGTGGTGATGGCTGAGGTGCACCTTAGTGGCATCTCCCTGGGCCAGATAAAGAAAGCTCAGACTTCTTTGTGTTGTCTCTGTCAATTAGAAGGTGCAGCCCAGGATAAAGCACAGGATGTTTGCCCTAAAACCTCAGGAAACACACCTTGAAACCTGAGACCCCAGGGTGTTGAAAGCCCACAGCTTGCTCCTTCAAGCCAGGAAGCCTCTCTCCCCAGCCAATCCCTCAATCCCTCGCTTTCTGGCAAGGGCTGGCCGAACATCAGTGAGTGATGCTTGCTACTTTTGTTTAAATGTTAAAAAGGTTTACTAAGGATTCACTTGAAGGGTCAAGAGATTAGCAACACAAAGATATTGAGAAGAGCACCATCTCTGAGCTCTGGGAAGCGGGGCCTTTCGGAGAACTTTGGGAAAGGCGATCCAGTCTGGGAGGAGAGTGGGCTTGGGGGCACACCGAGCAGGTCACCTCGGGTCCTTCCTATGAAAGCGGCAGCTGTGGCCCGAGGGTCCCCTCATTCGCTCCACAAACTCTTCCAGCGTGAGCCACGGGCAGACCCAGCGCCCTCACCAACTGTCACCCGGCAGGCCTCCACTCTGCCTTCCTACAGTGCCCGTGCCCCGCTCTGCTGTGGGAGGGGGAGGAGAAGGAGTGGACATCCTGAGGGCAGCGACACCAATGGCTGGGGGGTTAGAAGACTGAAGGGCTCGTCGATTCACAGCCATGTTCCCAGTGTGTACTGCCCTGGGTTCTGTGGGGACCCAGCACACACACTCCTGTCACCACGCGCTGGGAGCCAACGAGAAGTGGGTCAGGAATACCCAGATGAGCTCATCTGATCTCCCGAGAGTGAGGGGACCACAGCTGGACGTCAGGATCCGCGTCACCTGGAGACAGGATGTGGCTCTGCCTGGGAAGGATGGCCAGAGCATGACACAGTGAAGGGGGGAATGGTGGGCCACAGTGTGTCCCCAGAAAGACAGGGTTCACTCCTTACTCCCAGGACCTCTGTAGTGACCCTATTTGGAAACTGGGTCTTTAAGGAGATCAAGTTAGGAAGAGGTCATCAGAGGAGCCCCAGTGCCAGACAGCTCTGTGTTTAGAAGAGGGGAAATCTGGGCAGGGCGCCCATGGGGGAATGCCAAGGGACGGTGAGGCTGGGGTCGGGGTCACCGGAGATGGCAGCCACCACCAGAACCCAGTGCAGAGGCCTGGAGCAGATGGTCCCTCACATCTCAGGAGCCAGCCCTGTGGACACCTGGCTCTCAACCTTCCAGCCCCAGCACCGCGAGTCAGTGCATGCCTGTGGGGCACCTGGAGGCGCAGGAAAGTGATGAAGGAGAGCAGGGCCCCCTCACCTGCAGGGTGTTTTGTGAGACCCCCAGTGGGTGCCGGGAACTCTAGATGGTGCGAGTCTGTACCACTCTGTGGTCCTATGCCTGCAAACCTGGAGTAAGGTCTGTCTCATAGATCAGGCTCAGCGAGAGGCTGACCACTGTGGATAATCAGAACAGTTACAGCAAAGCACTGTGAGCTCGCAGCCCCTGCTGGTGTGCTTGAACACAGCTCCGGGACCCCGTGACAGCTGCTCTGAAATCAAGATGGGGCTATAGTCCTTGTCCTTGGTGGGAAACTTTAATGTCCCCCAAGGCCCATAAAGCTTGGTCAGCTGTCTTGGTGGCGCTAAAGGGTGGTAGTGGAACCTTTAGGAGACATGGCCTCCTGGAGGACAGTCAGGTCACTGGGGCATGCCATTGAAGGGCTACTGGGAAGCAGCCCTTCTTCTCTTTTTCTTCACTTCCTGGCCCCATGAGCAGCCTCCTTCATTAGGGTGCTTCCAGGTTGATGTCAAAGCAGCCACAATCCTAAAGGCAACGTGGCCCAGGAAGCCTGGGGTGAAACCTCTGAAACTGGAAACCAAAGTGAACCTTTCGTCCTTTAAACGGATTTTCCCAGGTATTTTGTCACAGCAACAGAAAGCTGACTAATACGACTGCTCCATGACTGATAGGCAGGTAGCACACACAATGGGGAGCGGTTCACAACCCAGGAAGGGTGGCAGGAGGCTGCATCATGCCCCTGGAATATAAGACTTATGAATTGTGTATTTCTGGAATTTTCCATGTGATATTTTTAGACCATGGTTGACCACAAGTAACTGACGCTGTGGATGAGGGGTGACTTGCTGGGTCTTGTTTGGGAACGATAGCATTTCTCCAGGAGAATGAGGAGGGAGGGCATCCCTGCCTGAGGGGCCTTGGAAAGTGCATGGGATGGGGCACAGGTGAGTGCTGAGCACGATGCTGGGTATGCAGGGTTGGCACGGAGGACAGAAGCAACTCAATCTGGAAGGTTGGCCCAGAACTGAGCATATGCAGGAAGATGTGGGTCTGGGAGGCACCAGGGAGCCTGCATGGGTCTGTGAGTCGGGGCCAGAGTTGGTGAGTAGGAAAGCTGAGCACTGGGTCTGACAGGGATGGAAGACCCCCTGCAAGCCCTTGGAGGGGCCCAGGATGTGGCAGGCAGGTGGGGACTGTTGGGGGCCCTGTGCACCCAAGCAGCAAGCTGGTCCATGTCCACACTGAGTATCGATGCTGCTGTCATAACCCAGAGGGCTCTATGACCCCCCACTCCCACCTGCAGCCTGAGACACCTGGCCTTCACCTGGGCAGTGGCAGTGTACGTCCCCAGCACCACCAAGGCCAGCTTGCAGGTGAGCTGTGGGCACAGTAGGAGGAAAAACACAGTAGGAGGCACAGGCCACCTCCTGAGTGTCCAGGAGACCATTGTACCCAGACCTGAGCCCCAGGCTGGTTGTGCAGCTGTGGATTTCCTCCTGTGCCTGCTTGGTTTTTGCTTTATTTCTCTCATCTGAGTTTTTCTTGTTCATTTCTTCTCCACAGCCGAGTCAGGAGCCTCATGAAATAAGAGGATTAGTCTCATTGAGTGCGTTTTGCAAAGTCCTGAAGGATTTTGTAACTGATGTGAGTGGTGTAGAAATTGTGGCAGTCCCTGGGAAGGGACAGGATGCTGTCCTTGGAATCGGAGCAACTAAGGAACTCCCTGTTACCAAGCTCACCTGCTGCCTTCCTGGGTGTGGCCCTGGCCACAGCAGGCCTCCATTTTTCATGGAAATCCAGGTGTGCCCTTCAGCAGGTAGGAGGCTCCCCGGGAGGGGCTTCAGCAAGTCAGGATCCTTCAGTCTCTCTTCTGACAACTAACCTGGTGATTTTCTTAACAGAATCCAGGTTAAAATCCTAATTGCTTAGCATGAATGCTTTTTATTGTTTTAGTTTTCACAATCGTGTGTGTACGTGTGTGTGTGCGCACGTGTGTGTATGGGTGTGTGTGTGTGTTTAACTCTGTCTCTCCTGCCCGGATTTTCTTGTCTCTGGTGAACTTTAGGAAATCCAAGGGGATGCACTTCCTCTTCTCTGTGCATGCTAAAGTCATTACCTTGCAAGAATAAGCCAGGGGTCTGCCTTCTGCCTGCTCCCGGTGCACTCCGTGAATCAGCATTGGGAAGAGGGAGGGAACACCGCCCTACTACAACTTTTGCTCAAGACACAGGCACGTCAGAAGGGCTGGCCGCCCTGCTCCTGGAGAGGCGTTCCTGTGTGGTGCTGTGCAGGACCCTACAAGGGCAGGAGCGTCCCCTGGAAGGGACATCTGTCACCAGGGCAGGGAAACGGTCACAGGGCTTTGTGGTGTTGCTGAGCACACACTGGAGAGTGAGCGCCACAGAGGAGTGACAGGGCAGTGCACACTCACTGAGTGGCAGAAATCTGGAGACACCACTCAGACT
>JAJEJO010031319.1:580-13185 GCA_020662805.1 Glaucomys volans
TTATAAGAACAAATCTATATATATATATATATATATATATATATATACTAATTAAACATCGTATTCCTCAAAATGTTGATCCATGAAAAATAACTCCCTTCAGAAAAATGCTAGAAATGAGAAAAAAGATATGAATATGTATTAAGTACCAGTAAAGAGAGAGTTCATTAAGATGAAAGAAGAAGATATGGTGGTAAAAAAGGGTTTGTCGATTCAAGAGGTGAATAGGGCAAATGCAGAGATGATATAGGATGTGTTTATGAGGGGGGAGAAGAAAATAATAAAGTACAAGAATTAAAGGGAGAGTGAAATAGAGAACAGTAGAGTTTTGCTGTTAGCAAGGAAAAAAAGAAAAACAAAAAATAAGGGAAACAGAGTTGTGAAGCCGACAATAGAAATTCAATTCAAAATATACTAATCAAAAACCCTAATACTGAAAAAACTAGAGCACAGAAAAATAACAATCTTCAAGAAATGCTAAAAATTAAAAAGGAGAAACAAATATGTGTGTACAAATATGTAAATGTTCATCATCTACCAATAAGTATGCATTCAAAAACAAAAACAAAATAACAGAATAGTCAATGATAGTATACGTACACTGTCTGGGTCAAACTGCCTTTCTGTTTCTCAGTTTCCCTTCTCAGCTGGATGGTGTGAGGAGCTGTGGAAGGTACTTTCCACTTCACTTCCAAGGTATACTTCCTGCTGAGTTCTATGAGGTGAGTTTCTACAAGTGAAGCTCAAGTGCATGGGGTAGGTCTGGTATTGACCCAGGGACTTTATTGCTTGGGGAGTTTCCAGGCATTCATGGATCAACTACTTCCACGACTGTACCCCACTTTGCTCCCCAGGGAGTGCTCATGGGCAAGGGAAGTCAGTCCTTTGCCAGTTCTGTTGTTCAGGGATACTGCCCTTGTTGTCTTCCCAAGGACTGTTTCTGAGCACTGAGCCCAGTCACTCTGCCCATTCAGATTCTCCCTGCTGTTCGTCCTGGGAACTGCCAGGTTTGAGGTGGTGGTGGGACTATCTCCAGTCTCTCTGCCTGTATTACCCCCAGGAAAAATGGTCTCTGTGTCAGAAATTCTCTGTGTCACATATTCTCTTGATTTGCTTGGCTCAGGTAAAATGGTCTCTGTGTCAGATAGTCTCCTCATTTGCTAGGCTCAGTGTAGATCTCACAGTTGGCATCTGACACATTCGTATATTGTCCTCATCCCCAAACTCCCAAAGCTAAATTCTAGGTCTGAGTTGGTGCCCCTGCTGCAGGAGATACCAAAATGTGTTCAGCTGTGGATGCCTGTGCACAGCAGGCAGATCCAGGTGACTTTCACGTACCAGTTTAATGAGGTGACTCAGGGGTCCTACATTCTATGATCATTTCCAAGTGAAAGCCTCCATAATTGTGAGCTAAGTAAATCTCTATTTTTATAAGTTACCCAGTATGTGGCATTCATTTATAGCAGTAGAAAACTGACAAAATTGTATACTTTTGTTTGATTTTAGAAAGTAGATTCACTGATTTCCTATGTGTTTCATAGGAGTCCAAAGAGTTAAAAGAATCCTGTATTCTCACAGTCCATTCCTATAACTGTAAAAACAGGCCAACTCCCCACCCTATAGAGAGTTATTCCAGGCAGAATTATGCTTTTGCACCTTAACTTAGTGATACCTAAGACTATAGGAGAAAAGTAGAAAAGACAGAAAAATAAACATTTTCCTTCTTGGATAGGATACCAGTAAGTTTAATTAGGTTAAATGCCAACCTCCCACAAAACCCAGAACAGCCTATTCTTCAAATGATGTTTATTAAACCTACGGGCATAACAAAGAATCCATCTCAACAGAGTCTACACATCATCTCAGAAGGAAGAGACAAGAGGTTTTCAGGGTCTGAGAAGTAGGCCTACAGTGGTTCAAAGTGTTTTTGTCAGGCAGGAAACTGAATATGAGCAAAGCTCATGAACATAGTTTAGCTTGATGAGGCTCTTAAAAAGAATATTTATGAGTCAATAGTTTTGCTCTTGTAAGAAAGCTGTTTGCTCAAGTGAAGTTTTTAGTGTCCTGAGAGGTGAGATGTTTGCTTAAATTAGGACACAATAATTTCTTGATTTAAGCAATATCAACACAGGTAGATTCAGTTCTTACTGAATTATGGTTACATAACTCTAGGTTCATAATAATTTCTCCCTACAGAGCATGAAGATATTCTTCCTTTTTGTTCTGGCTTTTGTTGTTTCTAGTTTGTATTTAATGACATTATGTTCTACTTGTATACAACATTGCCCTTGTATACAGCATTCTGCAGTTTCCCTGAAGTCTGCCCAAAGTGGTTCTACACTTTCATCTAATCAGCATACATCTCCTGGAGCACTCTTGATTGTTTGATTTTATATTTTGAAGATGAGTCTCATATCTTTCAACAATTCTGGAAAAGGGGCAAAGATCTCTTTTAGTGTTGCCACTTTGTCAAGAAGGAATGAAGGGAACAGAGGGAGAATGGGAATAGAAAGACAGAATGAATCGGACTTTACTTCCTACATGTATACATGAAAATACAACCAATGTAATTCCATGTCATGTTCAACCAGAAGAATGGGAAGTTGTACTCCATATATGTATAATTGTTAAAATGCATTCTACTGTGATTTGTGACTAAGACGAACAAATTAAAAAATAAAATAAAATCAGAGAAAAGTGTTGCCACTTTGTTCCCTTATTTTTTATTTGTTGTAAATGAAATTAGTGTGTTGTATTTATCATACTGTAGTGGGTGTATCTCAATTCCTGTGGAATATGTCTTATTTTTAATTTTTTTTTCAGTACTGGGGATTGAATTCAGGGCTTCACACATTAGGCAAGTGTATCAGAGTTACACTCCTACTTTATTCATTTTTGCTATCATATTTTCCTTATGCTCTCACAATTTACTACTTCCTTCTCCAACTTTTTCTGATGTGATGTTTATCAACTGATTTTGTTTTTAAATTATGTGATTATATCATTCTTCCAAACACCCTCATAACTTTATTTTAATCCTTCTATCCCCAACCCCCAAGAATTCTTATCATGGTGCTCTGCAATTTATCCTTTATTACCAAAAATTTTAAACATGTAAATACATAAATATTAGTATAATCCATGTTCCCATCACACACTTTAAATACATATTTAACATATTTCCAGTTTTAACTATGCCCTCACCCACTTCACTAATTTTCATATCTTAGTAAAACAAATCCCAAACATTGTAATTCCATTTGTAAATTTATCAGTATATATCAATAAAGAACAAACTGTTTTCCAATGTAGCTATGATGTCATATTTATACCAAAATTAATATTTCATCAATACTATCAGAGGTATAGATAATACTCATAATTGTCAAAAATTGCCAAAATTATTTGCCAAAATGTAACTATATAAACATATTTTGAATGTCTAATATCTTATTCACATGTCCATTATTATAACATGAATATGAGTTAGTTTATGAAAAGGAAAGTTATATTTTGGCTCACATATTTGGAGGTTCCTATCTTGATCAGGTGAACCTATGCATTGTTTTTTGGCCTCAGGTGGGGAGGAAGCACATCATGGCTGGAGAGGTGGTGGAGAAAAACATTATACCTCATGGCCCAGAAACAAAGGAGAGAAAGAAAGAGTTTCTGTCATCCATTTTAAGAACACTCTCTATAACCCAAATCCTCCCACTTAAACTTTACCTCCTAAAGCTTCTACCACCTCCCGATAGCACCAGATGGGGGAATAACCTTACTACAAGGGACTATGATGGACATTTAAGATACAAACTACAATATTTTTTCCCAATCCCCTAATAGCACATACCCACCTCATAATGGGAAATAGATTCAGTCCATGCCCAAGTGTTCCAGAGTCTAAACTTTTGCAGTATTGCTCAAAAATATAATCCAAAATCTTCTGAGACTCAAGGAAAACTCATCTCAGAGCCCTATGAAAGTAAAAATGTGTTATATACTTTCAGTATATATGGAGGGACAGGCACAGGACAAATATTACTATTCCAAAAAGGAAGACCAGGAAAACAGCAAGGAGACCAAAGCAAGATTGAAACCCACTAAAGGAAGCATTAAATTCTGTAGCTCCAGGTCTGGGATCCAGGATAAACTGTGGTAGGACATGCATTCCCAAGGGCTTGACCATCCCCACCCTCATGGCCTTCCTGGGTGCAGCAACCCCCATGGCTTCTCTCAGGCTGATTTCCCATGTCATCTCTATCTTCTCTTTACAAGTGTTGCACAATGCTGGCATCCCTTATCTTCTTGGTTCTCCACTGTAGCTTCAGTATCATGCTCACTGTTCCATATGGTACCTTGTCAAGGTTTACTTGAGGTATGGTGACCCTGTGAAATATTGCCTGGCTTCCAAAGCTTTCCTTTGAAGTCTTGGTGGAAGCAAGTTATGACCTATAAATCTTGCAGTCTGCCTGTCTACAAAATCGGCAACATGTGGGTGAAGCCAAGGTCTGTTGCCAGTGGAAGCTGTAGTTTGGCTTGCTTGAGATGTAGTTATGTCAGTCTCTAAGTGCCTCCTTGAGTGTTGAACATGGGGAAATAATTCTCTAGGATGTCCTGGTCCAACAGGGTGCCCCTGGAAGATCTGGTCAAAACACTGTGCCCTGAAAATTCTTTGAAACAAATTTGTATCTCTACATCCCTGAGCCTCTGATGACTGTAGTTTTGCTTATTCTTGAGACACCTTCAAGTCATCTTTCTAATTGTCCTAGAACAAAGCAGGAAGGATTAATATCTGTACCCTTCTGGTCCAAAACCTTATGCAAATTCCTTTTATTTTTGACAAGTTGTGAATTTTTCAAATATTTCTGCTCTGCTCCTTTTTTGCTTCTGATTCTCACTCCAAATTTTACTAAATCCAGTCATGTCAACACCTGAATGTGGTGCTGCCTTGAAATTTCCTCCCTTCATATAAAGAAGTCCATTACCTTTATACTCCAAGTCTCCAAAGATGAGCAAAATGTATCCAAATTTGCCATATGCTTAGCACCTAACTGAATATCCAAAGTAATAGCCATTTCCATCTGAAACATCATCAGCATAGTCTTTGCTGCCTACATTTGTATTAGCATTCTCCCTTTCTGAACTCCCACCAGAATTATCTTAAGTTCTCCTTGATAGAAGTCCTTGATTGTTCTAGCTTGCTTGTTTTAATCAGCATTTTAGTTACTGTTATCAAAGGACTCAACAAGAACAGTTTTAGAAGAGGACATGTTTATCTGGGGACTCATGGATATCAATCATCCAGCTCTTGTACAAGGAAAAGAATGGATTTGAAATAAAGACTGGGAAAGGTGCAAAAATTAGAAATTTTGTGAGACTGTGTAATGGAAGAAATGTTTAGGAATAACGTTTAATACTATTTTACTTGTACTTAGAATTTATCCTTCCGAGCCATTATCTTGCCACTTAAAATTGACTAATTCAATTAATCCTTGAAAAACTATATAAAATGGATTTTAAATATACTTTTGCTACTATCCTCCTTATCATGCACATTCAGTTGGCATTGTAATGGATGAAAAGTTTGGGAAGATTGGAATGGGTAGAATGGATTGAGAGCACATAAAATTATTTAACAAGAAATGGGAAAACATAGAAGAAATAAATTAAAGAAAACACAACCTACTGAGACTGACTTAAGTCGCACACATTATGAACAAATACACAGATTAAATCAGTGATCAAAAAAGTTCCCACAAAGAGAACCCCAAGAACAATTGGTTCACAAGTGAATTATGGCAAATGTTTAAAGAATTTTTAATACCAATCTGTATTATATTCTCCCAAAAGATGGAAGAAACGGAGACACTACCAAGATCTTTTATGGAAGCCAGCATCACCCTGCTGTCAAAGCCAGAAAAAGATACCATAAAGAAAAAAAGAAAAACTACAGGCCAATATTACTGATGAACACAAAAATGCAAATATCCTCAATGAAAAATTGGCAAAGTGAATTCAACAGGACATTATAAGAATATACTTTGACCAAATGGGATTTAGCCTTGGAAGTACGAATGGATCAACATACCTAAATCAATAAGTATGATACATTGCATTAAAAAATTAATACCCATTATCACATCATCCTATTGTGAGCACAAAAAGGATTTGACAAAATTCAACACCTTGTCACAACTGAAACCATCAACAAATTAAGTATAAAAGGAACTTATTTCAACATATATGTGTTGAAAGAAATAAAACTCTTTCTGTTGGATTTTTATTGACTCTTTCTGTCATAATTGGATGATATGATCCAATATGTAGACTACACACACATACACACACACACACACACACACACACACACACAAATAAATTCTCAGGATACAAAACACCCATAAAAAATCAGTAACATTTCTATATACTAATTAACTCTAAATTAAATGATGAACATAATACCACTCTGTATGGCCATTATGAGAAAATCTACAAGTAGCATCACACTCAATGGTGAGTAATTTAAAGCTTTTTCTATAAGGACTGAAATTAAACAAAAGTGCCAGGCTCACCACTTCCATTCAGCATTTTACTGAGAGGTAGTAATTCCATAGTACTCACAGGACTTTTATTCATCTTAATACTAGTAAGTTTGATAAGGCAGTAAAAAGAAATAAAAGGCATCGAAATTGGGAAGAAAGAAGTAAAATGGCAGAGGTGGTGTGTGCCCTGGTCTCTCAGCTCCTCACATTTCCTCCTATACAACCTCAGAAGTGTGAGCTCACACTTAAGTGAAATGAAGATGCCCAGGGAACTTTGGCTTAGGTGCTCTATTTTTCTCCACATTGTATCTGGGTGCTTGTCTTTTTAATGTAAATGTACTTATTATCCTTTGACACTAAGGAATAGTGTTTTTTGTTCATTGGTTTCAAAAGTGCTGAGGCAAGACTTTATAATTTTGAAATATTGCTCTATGCATAGTGTGGCCCAAAGTTCTACCTAAGAAAAACATGAAAAATGAGGCCACAGAGGGCATCCTGCTGGTGACCATTCTAACTGTAAAGTTCTCCTTTATGATTTGTAAGCAATGCTTCAAATGTGACAAAGTATTTATGGTCACTGATAACTGTCCTGCCTATTCATTTCCCTTAGCCTCTAAATGATTAAAAAATGTGTCAACTCATATTTTTAAAAATGATTATATTACTTCATTAGTTTCACCTCTAAATCATGACCTTATCTCATAGACAATTGGTCACAGAAGGGTTTCAAAGTTTCATATGCTTCCAGAAATTGCATACAAATTTTGGCTACAAGTTAATATTGGAACTGGAAGGAGAATATTTATGTTTGACATTGTATCTTACTGTAGATTCTAAGACCTAAATAGATAAGAAATTTTGACTTGGAGTTGTGGATATTCATCAACAAGTAATTGGACCCAGAAAATACTTAAAGAGTGACTAGAGTCAACCTCATTTTCTGAAGCAATTGTTTCTTTCTCCTTGTGTGTAGTAGAAGGAGATCTGTCCCCTGCACATCTGAACACACAGGCAACAGTCAGAGCAGTTTTGTCCTTGACACCCAAAACACTTTCAGTGTTGGAATTTGATCCTCTGAGATGCCACCCAAACCATAGACCCTCCTGGTGGTGATGGAAGGCTCACATAACCTTGGGTGAACAATCCCAAATACAGATTCCTAGGAAAATAAGAGCAACCAATAGGTAATCCACCACTACTAACTCTAATTACCTCTGATTCGGAATGGGACATACACAGTAAGAAGTGTCACAGAACAGATGACACAAAACAGGAATTGGGCAGGCATCCAGTGCAACTTGCCAAGACATGGAGGTATATCCTCTAGAAGAGAGACCATAAGATTGAGATAGAGGAACATGGGAGTGTGGGGCATCTCTAGCCTTAGGACAACTATTTGAAAAAGAAGTAATTTGGCAATGCCAAATCAAGTTGGCATTGTCCCATGCCAACTCAACTTATTGTTTAGTTTATGATTTTGTTTTGTGAATGGTGTCAAGTCCTAGTCAGACTAGGTTGGCAGATCTCACAGAGCTAGGAGGTGTTTTCCTTCCTAAAATGTACCACCTACTTCAGCAGAAAATTAACTTGACTGAGGAGAATGGAAACCAGTCCTAGGAATCTTCCTCAGGGTAGCTGTGCCAAAACAGAATTGGCTAAAAGAAACAATGGCCTTGGATCCACAGATTCAGGCAACAGGAAAAGTCTGGCATCTTACATAATAAAGAAAACACACTTCACACCTGTGAGTTGAAATGCCCTGTCCAGGTATCATTGCCACAAGCAAAACAGACGTGGTGAAAATGTTTTCCCACTGAATTATTTATCTGTGAAACATTTAATCTTTGATTATGCCACCATCCATAAAAGAATTACCAAAAAATGTAAAGTTTCATTTTCTGAAGAGTTCACAAATAATTTCAGAGAACTCAAGTCTCTAAAAGACTTTCATGGAAAAAAACAGAGAATGCTTACTCTCTGTGATTCCAGAATTTGAATAAGGCATATTGTGGGGAAGTAATTTTGATATTCAAAGGAACTAAGTTTCCCACAATCACTATGAACTAGACTGGTGACTCAGAGACCTCCCCAAACATGAAGATATACCAGAACAAACATGAAACCAACTTGTGAAATAACAGTATAATGATCATAACATGGAATTCTGAGCCAGAGGGATCCATAGTACAAACTTGGCTCTACCATTTATGATCTATATAATCCATGGTAGCCTCATCCCTAATAGGATTGTCATAATAGAACTACCCTTTTGGATTGATTATAAAAATATTATCCCAATGGCTGGCAGAGCTAGGTTCTCAATAAATGTGATTTATAAATTAGGTAGGTGACCAAATGGATTATAGCTTATTATTTGCCTCATGGAATCTTTGAATTAATGGGAAATTTTTTCCTTCTCCTATCACTTTGACTTCATGCTTCTTAATGAAGTATCTCATTGCTATTTTCTGTTATAATGACTACCTGATTTTTCAATTCATATCCTTTCCATCTAACAGTTTTAATGGGTTGTAAGAGATATCACTTGGAAAAATGTGGTTATATACATATATAAATTTAGTTGTATATTGGGGAAAGGATTTCACTTAGAAATATCTCTGATATTTCTCTAGGTGATAGATCACTGCATGATTTCAAATTTGTGTAATATGAAGAAAAATATGCTTATAAAGGATCTGTTATTGGTTTGCATTGGTTTACATTGGTTTACAAATCTATTTTTCATATTAGTTTATTCAAAAGCCTGAATTAAAGACGTTGTAGTATTGAAAGCTAATGGTAACCTATGTGGGCAAGGAGACAGTGGTTGAATTAAATACTTCTTAGAGCAAGCTCACAGGATTCACTCATTCCTGAAGAGTTTGATGTAGAAGTAGAATCAACTTCATTTTGACTGGACTATTTATTTTATTTTTTATTGAAATTATCATAATTGATTGATTTCAGGAAAGTGATCCTTTTTCAACCTGTCCAATCTTTTTACAAAAATAGCACTCTTGACCAGGCATCCTGTCTAGTCAATTTCATTGTTTGGTAGAAGGGAAGTCAGCCTTGGTGTGATACTTCATTCTGAAGGCCAAGAACCTTCCCCTTGCAAATCAGAAACTGACCCAAAGGCTTCCAGTGCCTCAGCATGGGGCACTTGCTTCTGAGACTCTTGGATTCACTCATGGCTTCTCCACAGTGCTGCTGCTCTTGCCATGAGTGGGGAAAAGAAATACAGTCATAGAGACAGCTGATCAAACAACAACAAGAACCAGTGGTAGCACCTAAAATATGGCAGGTACCACAGAGAGATCTGTGGTCCCTGTTTGAAAGAGTGTCCAGCAGGAGCAGCTGGAGCTAAAGCAGATCAAGAGAAGACCATGAGAGATTCTCAGGTCCTGCCTGTGGATGAGCCACCAGTTGCTGTGAGGTGCAGATCTAGTGCCTGGGAAGTTTTCTTGTGGTTGGACTTCAACTCAGCACTGAAATCACAAACCCAGAAGGCTTTAACTTAAAGGTGGAAGTCACACTTGAACAAATCCACCCCATAGACTTGGTTCCAGAGATGGTGACTCCCCTGCAGAGTGCTTGCTGGACTCACCTTTGCACTTAGCTTTTAGCTATGAATAAAAGCTCAAGTTCTTCCTGGAGGACCACAGCCTCTCCCACAATGATGGAGCAGTCAGTGTCTCATGTGAGTGACTCATCAGGGACTGAGATCTCCTCCAGGGAGCAGGGCCAGAACTGCTCTAGTGCCCTCAGCTCCCATCTGAACTGGGAGATGTGAAAGTATGTGGTTCACAGGTGGGTGGAATGAGAATATTTTCTAATATTCTTGTACAAAATAATAGTGTCTTGAGGGCTGGGGATATAGCTCAGTGGGTGGAGTCCTTGCCTTGCAAGCACATGGCCCTGGGTTCAAAACCCAGTACTGCAAAAAAAAACCCGACAAAATAATAATAATAATAATATAATAATAATAATAATAATAATAATAATAATAATAATGGCATCTTTGACATTTCACATCACGTCATCTCTCCTCTGAAAATTCTGGAATCATAAGACTTCCATGTGACTTCTCTGGGGAAAGGAAAAAACATTGTTTTGTTTGTTTCTGTGGTTTGTTTTCAGTCCATGGATGGATTTGCTGTTATCTGTCCTGTTGACACTCATGTACAGCCCCATTTCCACACTGCAGTAGCTGCCTGGTGACTTTAAGCCTCCTGGTATCAGTGTGTAGGTCAGACAGTGATGTGTGTGTGCAGAATTGTGAGGCCTGCAAAATGTGGTATGGAAGAGACAGACAGATGCAGTGAAGCTACATGTACATGCCTCCTTCTTGCTTTTCTGTTGTTTGCTTTTTTAATGTTGATTTTGTCTCTGGCATAACTCCCCACTCTAGTAAAACAACTCTCCTAAGATTTATGTTTGCATAAAATAATAGAACTCTTACATCTTCCTTTGGAAGAATTATGGACTGTTTCTTAAAAGAGGGAAGAACCCCTCCCATTTTCAGTGTTTAATTTTTACTCCTTTAACACCCTCAATGAGTATGGAAGCAACTGTGGGTCTGAAGATCAGGAGACAAGTGTACTGACCTCATCCCCCAAAGCATCCTGGTCTTGGGAAGTCCATCCTTAAGAGGTGTAAACATTTATAAACTGAGAATGAAGCCATAAATCTTCCCATGTGACACATGACATTGGAAAACAAAAGTCATTCAGGTTTGCCTACATGTGGCTTAGCCATTAATTTAAAGCCCTTAATGATCCTCCTTTTTGCATCACTTACCTTTATCTGTGCAACAGGGAAGGAATATGTACATCAACAGCAAAAGGAGTATTATACATGAAAATGAAATTAAAAGATTCATTCTAAGGTAGTCCATATTAAAGCAGGTACCTGAAAGAGAGGACAGAAGAGATACCCATGGAGTGACACCTGAAGGTGCATTTGCCCCACCCACCACCTTGCTCCTATAATCAACCCTGATTTCTCTACATAGGTATGACCTACAGGTGCCTTTGCTGCACACAGGGCACATCCATCCATAATGACTCCAAGGAGTGAGTGAGGAACAAATATTCAGGAAAGCTGTTCTTTAGTTCCACATGTCACTTATCTCTGCTTCTACTGGTCTCTCTCAACATCTAATTACCAATGACCATAATCCCTCTTCATTGAATTTTCAGAAATGTTTAAATAATAGTACTTATACTGAATATTGCATGAGAGCAAACAAAGGTTTTTGCTTCTCCTAATCATTTATTGCCATGCCCACCACTATTCCCCTCAGTGCTTGCCATGTTTCCACTGGGAAAAATGAAGATTCTTGCATGGTCTGATCTTCTGAGAAATGTGGACATGGCATGCTCTTTCTTGTTTTTGTGTTATTTTGTATTGTTCTTGGTGTAATATTTGGATGTTTGCATTTAAAGGTTTCAGTAAAAAATTAGACATTAAGTGATTTGGTTCATATAAATAACACCACTCAAACCTTAATTGATTTCATATGTAATATCACCTTTACAAAAAGATCAACATGAGTTGAAACAGATAAACAAGAATTATTTTTTGTCCTTAGAATTATAACCACCAATCTCAGTAGCCTAATGTAGCCAGAATGCCTGACTGCTTTAGCCCAAACCAGGATGTACCCACCTCTTAGTGAAATGGTTTTCACATTTCAAGGACCACACCTGGATTGCATATAAGATTGATGGGATCTAGAGAATAATCTTTGAAGCCCTTAGATATAGGTCTCCCTTTCCTTTAGATATAAGTTATAACAGAAAATAAGAAGTGCTTTTCTTAGAGGTCATTTAACTAATTAACAAAAAGAAGTTCCACTTTATATACAGTAGGTGGATCAAAGAGAACTGTGCTGTCTTTGAGAGAGATGCCAAGTGTGCTTAATTGATATGACTGTTTGTTATTCTTGACTCAACATTAAACCATGATATAGTAAGACCTATACAATTTATGAGAATCGCTTCTGCTCTTATCATTCCTAGTAAGACAAAAACCAGAACCAATTAAAGGTTTTGTGATGTT
>JAJEJO010031327.1:0-29864 GCA_020662805.1 Glaucomys volans
GGATCATTTTTATCAGAAAAACAAAATTCTAAATAGCTGTCTCTGTTGCCCTTAATTGCCCTGCTCTCCTTCCTAGAGTTACTAAATGTGAAATCGCTTGAGAGCTACGGATGCAGTAGAAGCTGAAAGCAGGAAAGTACTTATTCACTTCCACAGACAGATGCAAAGTGGCTCACTGGCAGATGGGCTGGGAGGCAGACTCTACTTAGAGAGTTATTTTCTTCCTTGATTCCACTTCATTTAAGCCTTTTGTGTTTGTTACAGGGGGAAGAAAGGGGTACTTAGTTTTTCATTGTCATGACCAAAATACCTGACAAGAATAACTTAGAGGATGAAAAGTTTATTTAGGCTCAGGGTTTCGGGAGGTCTCAGTCCATAAATGGCCAACCATTGCCCTGGCCCAAGGTGAGGCAGAGCATGACGGCACAGCTACATCCACAGCCCTTTTCATTTTTGAAACAGTCTCCCTAAAGTGCCCTGACTGGTCAGGAACTTGTGATCCTCCTGCCTCAGCTTCCTGGTTAGCTGGGATTGTAAGTATGTGGCACATTGCCTGACCTCATTTAGGTCTTTATTGCAAGTTTTTTGTATGTGGTATAAGACAACGGTCCAATTTCATTCTTTCGTATATGGAAATCCAGTTTTCCCAACATCATTCATTTAAGAAACTGTTCTTTCCTATTGTGTACTCTTGGCATCTTTGTGAAAATCAGTTGACTATGAATGCATGGGTTTATCTGGGGGCTCTCTATTCTATTCCATTGTTTTATATGCCTGACTTTAAGTCAGTACCATACTGCTTAGATTACTATAGTTTTGCAGTATATTTTGAAATCAAGTAGTGTGATGGTTCCAGCTTTTTTTCCCCTTCCTTCCTTCCTTCCCTCCCTCCCTCCTTCCTTCCTTCCTTCCTTCCTTCCTTCCTTCCTTCCTTCCTTCCTTCCTTCTTTCCTTCTTTCCTTCCTTCTTTCTTTCCTTCCCTCTCTTTCTCTCAAGATTACTTTGGCTAAACAAGGTGTTTTGTGGTTCTATATGAATTTAAAGATTTTTTTCTACTTCTGTTTACTATGTCATTGAGTAAATAAAGGTTGCATTGGCTCCAGAGCTCACTTGGATAATGTGGATATTTTAACGATGTTAATTCTTCTAACCAATAAATATGGAGTATCTTTCCATTTATTTGTGCTTTATTCAATTTCTTTCACCAATGTTCTGCGGTTTTCAGTGTATAGCTCTTTCACTTTAGTTAATTTATTCCTAAGTGGTTATTTTAAATGCTGGTATAAATGGAATTGCTTTTTCTATTTCCTTTCCAGATAATTTGTTATAGAAATGTAAGTAATTTTTATATGTTGTTTTATATTTAGCAACTTTATTGAATAAGTTTATTAGTTCTAACAGTTTTTGGCAGAGTCTGTAGGGTTTTCTATGTATAAGATCATGTTATCTACAAGCAGAGGCAATTTTACCTTAATGGTAAAGACTAAAGTAAGTCGTTCCTCCTGACTTTTAACAGTGATAATGAAAACAGTGATTTTAGTTAACACCTAGTGAGAACCCACTATATACTAGGCACTGGGCTAAGCACTCTGTGGGGCTCACCACATCAAATCCTCACAATAACCCTTGAGGGTGAATATGAGGAATTGGCTCACATTACCATGGAGGTTGAGAAGTCCCAGCATTAACCTGCTCTCTAGAAGTTGGAGACCCAGGAAAGCTTAAGGTATAATTCCATAATTCCAGTCTTGAGTCCAAAGATGAGAACCAATGGAGCTGATTTTGGAAATCCCAGTCTACACTCTTATTAGCAATACTTTAGAGATGAGGGCTGCCCAAGGACACTACACAAGTAAGACGCAGAGTTGGAGTAGAAAGGAGTTCTGTCTCCATAAGAATGTGTCGTGGGATGAGTTACAATTCTGCCTTGCTCCTGACTAGTAAGTGGAGACAGAGGGTCTGCATGACTTCACACCAAAGTAGAGAGAAGGCTGTGGGCTGCAAGGAAACAGGCTGAGATTTACTGTACTGCCTTCATCTAGTGTTCCAAAGCCCCTACCCTTCTCAGGGGAGAAAATAAATTTCTCAAAAGGAGAAACAAATACCAAACTATCCTTTTATTTTTCCTAGAATATTATTATTTGAGGGGATCAATAGCCCTATATATCAATTATTAGCCAGACATGTAATCCCAGTAACAAGGGAGGCTGAGACATAAGGATTGCAATTTTAAAGCCATCCAGGGTAATTTAGTGAGATCATTTTTCAAAAAAATAATGATGATGATGATGATGATGATGATAAAGGACTAGGGATGTGGCTCAGTGTTAGAGTGCCCCTGGGTTTTATTTTATTTTTAAAATAAAAAAAGATTAAAAAATGAATTCTTTGAAGGGAAGAATTCTTTCAATATAAATCATCGCTCCATTGTCAGAAACCTTTAAAGATTACTATTTTCATAATTTAGAATTTCAGAGATTTTTAGGATGGTTATGAATTCATATACTATATTTTACATAATTCTCCAGCAGAATCTACAGATGCTATGGAATGAATTGTGTTCCCCCAAAATTCCTACATGGAAGACCACACCCCTGTGAAGGGTAATTTTATATCTCAACTTGACTGGGCCACAGGATTCCTAGAGTAAGCATTATTTCTGTGTGAGGGTATTTCTGGCTGAAAAGGGCATTTGAATTGATGGGTTTAGTAGATCACCCTCCCAATGTGACTGGGTCTCAATCTGTTGTGTGCCTGATAGAACAAAGAGCAGAGGAAGAGAGGGTTTCCCATTTTCTTCTCTGCCTGAGCTGGAACGTCCGTCTTTCCTGCCCTTGAACTAGGAGTTCCACCATCAGCTCCATTGGTTCTCACCTTTAAATTCAAGACTGGAATTATGGAATTATACCTCTACATTTCCTGGGTCCCCAGCTTCTGGAGAGCAGATTAATTTCCAGGACTTCTCAGCTCCCATGATCATGTGAGCCAATTCTTCAAACTCAAAAATCACCTATTGATTCCGTTTCCCTGGAGAACTCTAATACACTCCTGGAGACTATATTAGAGATAGGGCTTTAAGGAGGACATTAAGGTTAAATGAGATCATAAAGGTGGAGCTCTGATCCAAAAGAACTAGTGTGCTTATAAAAAAGGAAGAAACACCAAATATCTCTCCCACCCCTCACCCCCACCCCAGGAGCCATCTTCAAGTCAGGAAGAGAAAGAATCTTCAACAGGAACTGAATCTGGTGGCACCTCAATCCTAGCCTTCAGAACTGTGAGAAAAAATATTTGTTGTTTAAGCCATCCAATCTGTGGTATGTTATGGTATTCCAAGCAGACCCCCAAATCAAACATATTAATATTTCTACAATGAAACAATGACTGCCCAAACTAAGTGTGCTACAGAATATAAATAGTATTAGTTTATTCATATAGTAATAAATTGGTATGTGAAATGGTGCAATAAATGTAGAGAGAATATATTCTTGTATTTTTAGTAAAATTCCAATTACTCACAGGTTAAAAATGAAGTTAAAGTCTCTATCTATCTATCTATCTATCTATCTATCTATCTATCCATCTACATGAGGACACATTCCATACATTTTCTTAGAGGAGAAGACAATCAGTGATCAATCAGGAATAAGACTCTCAAGAGACCCTAGTACTGACCATGCCATCCCCTTTATCTTCAAAGCCAGTAGAGAATCTCTTTGGCCTCAAATCCCTGTAATACCTTGAATCTCTCTCCTCAGAAAGATCCCTTCCCTTTTAAATGCTCACAAGATTAGGTCAGGTCCTCCAAGGGTAATCTCTCTTTCTTAAGGAGAACTGTACCACTGAATATAATCTAATCAGAGGAGTGCTTCTCTCATGATATGCACAGTTCCCTCCTCAAGAGGAGATTATGCTTAATGTCTCCACCAGAAGCTGGGAATCTTGAGAACTATCAGAATTTTTTCTACCACACCAAGACAATCCAAAAAGAGCAATGGATCCCAAGCAGAATACATATGCACACCTAACCAAGACAGCTCAAAATCAAATTACTGAAAATTCATGGTAAAATCTTAAAAACAGCCCACAACAAAGAACACATTACAGAAGAACAAGGTAAGTATTACTACAGGCCTCCTGTTATAAGCTGTTGATTTAACAAGATCATTCTGAGCATTGACAGTACCAAAAATGGTGTGCTTAAGACTGACCTCTTATAGGCAGTCAGATTTCTGGGCCTCTGTTCACTGAAGAAATCAGACAGTTTGGAAAGAAGTACTTTTATTTGTTCTTCATAGTCTATAAAATCCCTTGGTCCCAAGGCTACACTACTGATGTCATACTAGAAGGAAAAAAAGAAAACTGAAAACATTACATAAAATGTTCAGAAGAAGGGTTTGCAAAGCCATGGTCCATGAGCAATATGACATTTTCTTCCAGTCCAACTTGCCTGAAATAAGCCCATGTAGCTGGAACAAAGTGGCTATTAACTCACATAAAACATTCTCTAATTGCTCTTACTTCATTGTTTGTATACTATTGCTGCTTGTAAACTGCACACATCTTCCAGATTCAGGGCTATAGGCTTCCCCCAGGCACTTTGAATCTTATGTGTTCCTGCAGCACTGCACATCCAGAACCGTCCATCTGCACTGAGTGTCATGAAAACCTGTAGCTGTCCTCCCACAAGCATTGTGAATGAGTTTTCTCTTACAGGTGTGATGGTGGGGAAACATTAATATCAAGATAGAGTTTATCATCAACCTTACAGGTAGGTTCAGGGTTAAGGTTTGCATCAGACATGACTAACAAATTTATCCAGAGTTTAGTTGCTTTAACATTAACTGGAATTTTTTAGATATGTTATTCCAAGATGCTTTTAAATCCAGTGGACTGCTGTGATGGTTAATTTTTTTTTTCTACTCTTTCTTTTTCTTTCCTTTTTTGTTTGTCTGTTGTGGGACCCAGGGTCTCGAGAATGTCGGGTGAGTGCTAATAGCACTGAGCTACATTCCCAGCCCTGTGATGGCTAAACTTCACCTTTTGTCACTTGCTCAGTCAAGCACTAAAGTGGATGTTGTTGTGAAGGTGTACTGTAGATGTGATTAACATTCACAACCAGTTAACTAGCTTTCTTTCTTTCTTTCTTTCTTTCTTTCTTTCTTTCTTTCTTTCTTTCTTTCTTTCTTTCTCCTTCCTTCCTTCCTTCCTTCCTTCCTTCCTTCCTTCCTTCCTGTGAGTGTGTGTGTGTGGTACTGGGGATTGAACCCAGGGCCTTGTGCTTGCGAGGCAAACTCTACCAACTGAGCTATATCCCCAGCCCCACAACCAGTTAACTTTCAATAAAAGGTATCACCCCTGATAATGTTGGCAGGCCTACTGTAAAGAATTGAAAGTCTTAGGAACAAAATTCAAGATGTCCTGGAGAAGGAATTTTGCTGTAAAAAAAAAATCCTATTTAAGTTTCTAGTATACTGACCTGCTCTACAGTTTTTGAGTTGTTCCACAACTGCATGAGACAATTTCTTACATTCTTTTTATATATGTTGACAAAAGAATACCAAAATGGTGATTAAATGAGTGACTATTTATAGACCCATAAAATTATCCTCCTGAATCTGTTTCTCTGAGAGAACCCTGACGAATCTATTAATGTTCTGCATATTCACATTGCTTTAAATGTTTAATTTTTGCAGTGTATTATAGCTTCCTTCATGACCAACAAACTAGTGATATATGTTCACTTCTTCATTGTCAAATCCACTTAATTAACATGTGATTATGATCTGCATTGTTTGCTTTTTATAATGTTTTCCTTTTTTTCATTAGTTTTAGTCTTCATTTCACTGGTATCTTCTGTGACTTGCCATTCTGTTTTTAAGTCTTATATTGTTTTGATTTTGATACTCAATTTTTCACCAAGACAGACACCATGATCAGTATAATGTAATAACTTTACTTAATGCATTACTGATTACAACAGATACTTCCTTTCCTTTTTTCCCTTCTTTTCCTTCCCTTCACTGTTACCCACAGGGGCAGCCTGAACTCTTCAAAGAATGAAATTAAACCCAAATTTCAAAATAACAAAAGTGCACACAGCAGACATAACCGTGATGGGTAGGAGATCTGAGGTGCAAGTAATGGTCAGAATTGTTCTTGCCATTAAATTAGTTTCGTCCACACAGTGACAAAAAGACTTCTGTTTTTCAGAGCTTTCTGGATTTTATAATTGCCCAAAAAGGATCATGGACCTGTACTTACCTCCTGCTGAAATGTCACACTTTTGAAATGTACTTGTCCTTGTTTGACGAGGCATTAAGACAGAGTGTTCTTTGGAAAGAGAGTTCTTCCTGCCACCCACTTTCATTACATGTGGGACATTAATAAGGCGACAGTGATCTCATCCTCCTGGCTTTACTTCCTTGGCTGAGATTCCAGGGAAGTGGCAGAGAAAGCCTCCAGTTCCACTGAGCAGAGCTGACTGATATACTTGACCTGGCCATCACAGCTGTTTGCTAACCCAGTGTTTTAAGTCCTGGAGAATCTGGATACCGAAAGGAATCCATTTTACTGCTAATACCATATCCCACAAGAGCTCTCCCACCCTTTGAGGACTCTACTCCTCGAATGCTGGTCCCCAGCAAAAATGCCTTCTTGATCCACAAAATCTATGCCATCCTTAGAAATATAGGGAGATTGAAGAACTGATGGCCAAGGGACCTGACACATCTGGATTCTGTCCTGGAACAACATATATGCACACAAAATGATGGATGGAGAAGCATGTTCTGTGTAGTTGGGCTCTGGCCTAAGCCCCAGTGTAGACTTGTGACTTGGAGTAGACCACATGCAACTTGGTGAGTATATTTTGCCTAGATTAGGCTTAGCCTGGGCCTTTGCCTCCAGTTCTTTCCCTGCAAAAGAAAAGGTATTCAGAGGTCTACAGTGTGGCCACACTCTTTCCTCTTAGGAGGGAAATGAGGGGATGTGGAAGGAGCTATAAATGTCTCCTGGTCCACAAAATTACTGATTTTTATCTTTGACCTACTACCCAACAGACTTAATATCCAAGTTCATCTTATCTGGCCCTTTGGAATGAAAAGTACCCCCAAATCAGAATTTTTTTCCTAAAACAGACTAATTCAAAGCCTCCCATGAAGACTTTATTCCCCAGGAACCTGGATGAGAGACTCTTCTTGCCTGTTTTTTCCTCCCCGTTTTCTTATTGGTGCATTATAGTTGTACATACTGATGGGATCTGTTGTTACATATTCACATATGCACACAACATAACAATATAATTTGGCCAACACTACTCCCCAGCACTTACCTCCTCCCTCCTTACCTTCCACCCTTTGTTTCCTTTCCTACACTGATCTCCTTTTGATTTCCCTGAGTCCACTCTACCTTTCTTTTCCTTTTTCCTCTCGAACTTTTACATATGAGAGAAAACACAGGACCCTTGACTTTCTGAGTTTGACTTATTTTGCTTAACACAATGGTCTCTAGTTCCATCCATTTTCCTGAAAATGACATAATTTCATTTTTTTTATCTTATCTTGTTTTTGAGGAAAGAGCAAAGGTAGCAGAACCGTGGAACTCAGCTGCTCATAGCCAAACTAATGGATGCTTTATGAAATGAAGGCCAAGGAAACAAAAATGGAGCAGGATTTCTGGTAACCACAATCATTCCTTACCACACATATAGCATAAAGAAGGCTGCTCAGACAATTTGCTTACTTGCTACCGTGGAAGAAAAATCTCTCTTCAGCTTTGTGTTACGGCTGACTGAGGCAGTAAGATACGTGAATGCAGTACATGCTGCATCTGCAAACGTGGGATCCAAATAACCCTCAGCTTCCTCTTTTATTGTGTTTCTTTCTGTATTTGGGGAAGCAAATCAGAGATGTTGAAGATGTTGGCACCATCAGATATGTCTGAGTTCAGCATGTACTCTGTAGTAGAGGTCACTCTCCAATAAGAAAAAACAAAACAAAACAAAACACTTATTCTCTTCCTACTTTTTGAATTAGAATCTTGACCTGATGTACTTGCCTATTTGTGTGGTTTCAGAAGGGTTCAGACCTTAGTTCTAATTATATTGCAGATTAGAAAACCAATACTATTGGTATCCAGACCCCCTTTCCTTTATAAGTTTACATCTTTTAGCCTGAATTTATCTTCATTCATGTTACTTGAATGCTCTGGATCTGTTTGAGAGAAAGTTCACTTTGATCGAGGCCTATTCTCAAGTCTCATTGGAAACCCGCTGGTAATACGCAGTCACTTGTTAATTGAAATATTATCACCAACCAACCAATGGTACTCTTCTATTATCTTAAACTACTAGTCAGAAACTGCTTTCTGTTGTTCATACAAAATCTAATTTGGGTACTGACATAAGTAAAGGCTTAATACTTTCCATGAACATACATGTTCAAGCAAGGAAAACTAATTTCAGCTCTTTACCCAGATGCCAAGAAATGGCCAGAATTTGCTCAAGCCTAGTTTGATATAATTAATTCCATTTTGCAGATGAGGAAACTGAGGCACAAAGAGATGCAATAAAATGCTCAAATTTATATGAATAGTACAGCTGGCATTTGCACTTAGAGAACTTGATGATAGAAACTATGTTCGTAACTATTGTGCAAAAGTACTTCTCACAAATACCCTGACTTACCAAGGCCCTAAGACCTTCCGTGATCTGGCCCCACACACCTCACTGGTCTCATTCCACTCCAGTCAAACTGACCTCCTTGCTATTTCTTGAATATCTTTAATTCATCCTCAAGTTAGGGCACTAAAACCCCTGCTCCTTACACTCACAATCCTCTGTCCCCAAATATCCTCATGGCTTCCCTCCACGCTTCTTTATCTAATCAAATAGGTAACAAAGTACCTCTCCCCTGACCTCCTTATCCATAATTGAATCCCTTTTATCCTTGCCTCTTAGTCTCTAGTCTTTTTTAATTGGAGCATTATAGTTATATATAATAGTTGGGCTTATTTTGACAAAGTCATCCATACATGGAATTTGATTTACTCCATTTCAATTCCTATCCCTCTCTTTCCTTCCCCTCTTTTTTCCCCTATTTTCCTTCCTCTACTCTACTGATTGTTCTTTCCCTTGTTTATTTATTTATCTTTGATTGGTGCTTATTACCTATACATAAAGGTGGAATTCCCTGTGGTATATTTAGATATGTACATAGCATGGTTTTGTTAAATTCATTTCTCATTCCCTTCCCTTTCTGTTCCTTCCCCACTCTCCATTTCCTTCTTCTACTCCACTAATCTTTCCTCTATCTTTATGACATCTGACCTCCCCCTTCTTTTCCCCCTTATTTTGCCCTAGCTTTTACATCTGGCCCTTGCTTTTCTGAGTCTGGCTTGTTGCACTTAGCATGATGTTCTCCATTTCCATCCATGTACCAGCAAATGCCATAATTTCATTCTTTATTGCTGAGGAAAACTCCATTGTGTATATACACTACGTTTTTAAATCCGTTCATCTATTGATGGGCATCTGGGCTGGTTCTGTAATTTGGCTACTGTGAATTGTGCTTCTAAAAACATTGATGTGGCTATATTGCTCTAGTATGCTGATTTTAATTCTTTTGGATAAATATCAAGGAGTGGAATAGCTGGGTCACATGGTGGTTCCATTCCTAGTTTTTTCAGAAATCTCTATACTGATTTCCAGAGTGGTTATACTAATTTGAAGTCCCGCCAACAAGCATGAGTGTACCCCTTCCCCCACATTCTCACCAGCATTTATTATTATTTGTATACTTAAAAAAATTGCCATTTTGATAGGTGTGAGATAAAACCTTAGTATAGTTTTAATTTGCTTTTCTCTGTTAATCTCTAGTCTTTTAATCTTCATTATTTATCTTTGTCACTTATCACATATTACATAGTTACTGATATATTTGTATTTTGTATAGATCAGAAAACAGAACCAGAATGAAAACTCTATAGGACAGAGATTTGGACCATCGTATTCACTACTGTTCTATTAGCTCCTAGGACAGACCTAGCACATAATAAGCACTCAAGAAATATTTGCTGGAAGGAAGGAAGAAATGAAGGATGGAAGATTGATTAATTAAAATATGATATTGGTTGTCCAATTAGGAAGTATTTCCAATTTCCATCTCACTGACATATGATTTTCATGATTTTTTCACCTGTCACTCCAAAGATGTTCTATGTCATTTCCTGAAGTAGCTAAGGTTCTCTCCCTTTCAAAGTGCCTGGGGCTGAGGATAACACAAATTAGTTATTAAATTGTCCTTGCACTCACAAATACTAGTATTTTTAAGCACTAAACAGTGTCAGTGTTTTCATCAGTTTTGCACTGCTGTGACCAATATATCTGACAAGAACAACTTTGAGGAGGAAAACTATATTTTAGCTCACAGTTTTAGAGTTTTAGTCCCTAGTTTACCAACTCCATGGCTCTTGAGCACAAGGTGAGGCAGAGCATCATGGTGAAAGGCCATTGAAGAGGAAAGATGCTCAGGACACTGCGACCAGGAAGCAGAGAGAGAGAACTCCACAGAAACTACAAAAATAAATCCCAAAGGCTTATCCCAGGTACTCAATTTCCCCTGCCACACTCTACCCGACTATAGTTACCTCCCATTCAAGAGGAGTAATCCATCAATTAGATTACAGCTCTCATAATCTAGTCATTTCATCTCTGAACATTCTTGCATTGTCTGACATATGAGCTTTTGGGGAACACCTCTAAGCCATAATAGACAGGCATTGAGATCACTACTTTATTTATATATATATATTTTTTAAATATTTTCTGTCTCAGTCTACTATTTTTCCTTCCCCCTCCTGCTCCTGTCCCATTTTCCTCTACACCATTCATACTTCCTCCAATCTTTTCTTATCCTCCCCCCATAACCACCCCCCCACCCCCGTT
The DNA here is from genome assembly GCA_020662805.1 of Glaucomys volans. Classification (NCBI taxonomy): domain Eukaryota; kingdom Metazoa; phylum Chordata; class Mammalia; order Rodentia; family Sciuridae; genus Glaucomys; species Glaucomys volans. The sequence goes on from JAJEJO010031327.1 coordinate 10,946, forward strand.
TTGTATCAGCATCCACTGATCAGAGAAAACATTCGGCCTTTGGTTTTTTGGGCTTGGCTTATTTCACTTAGCATGATATTCTCCAACTCCACCCATTTACCAGCAAATGTCATAGTTTTATTCTTCTTTATGGCTGAGTAATATTCCATTGTGTATGTATACCACAGTTTCTTTGTCCATTCTTCAATTGAAGGGCATCTAGGTTGGTTCCACAATCTGGCTATTGTGAATTGAGCAGCTATGAACATAGATGTGGCTGCATCCCTATACTTTGCTGATTTTAAAACCTTTGGATATAAACCGAGGAGTGGGATATCTGGGTCAAATGGTAGTTCCATTCCAAGTTTTTTGAGGAATCTCCATACTGCTTTCCAGAGTGACTGCACCAATTTGCAACTCCACCAGCAATGTTCGAGTGTGCCTTTTTCCCCGCATCCACGCCAACACTTATTATTGCTTGTATTCCTGATAATAGCCATTCTAATTGGAGTTAGATGAAATCTTAGGGTGGTTTTAATTTGCATTTCTCTAATTACTAGAGATGATCAGCACTTTTTCATATATTTGTTAATAGCCTGTGTATCCTCTTCTGTGAAGTATCTGCCCAGTTCCTTAGCCCATTTATTGATTGGGTTCTGTGTATTTTTACTGTAAAGTTTTGTAAGTTCTTTATAAATTTTGGGGATCAGTGCTCTGTCTGAAGTGTGTGTGGAAAAGATATTTTCCCACTCTGTAGGCTCTCTTTTCACATTATTGATTGTTTCTTTTGCTGAGAAAAAGCTTTTTAGTTTGAATCAGTCCCATTTATTGATTCTTCCTTTTATTTCTTGCACTCTGGTGGTCTTGTTGAGAAAGTCTAGTCCTAAGCCAATATGAAGAAGATTCGGGCCTACTATTTCTTCTATTTGGCGAAGAGTCTCAGGCCTAATTCCTAGATCCTTGATCCATTTTGAGTCAAGTTTTGTACAGGGTGAGAGATAGGGGTTTAATTTCATTGTATTGCATATGGATTTCCAGTTTCACCAGCACCATTTGTTGAAGAGGCTATCTTTTCTCCATGTATGTTTTTGGCACCTTTGTCTAGTATGAGATAACTGTACTTATGTGGGTTTGTCTCTGGGCCTTCTATTCTGTACCATTGGTCTACCTGTATATTTTGGTGCCAATACCATGTAGTTTTTATAACTATTGCTCTATAGTAGAGTTTAAGATCTGGTATTGTGATACCTCCTGCATCATTCTTCCTGACCAGGATTGTTTTGGCTATTCTGGGTCTTTTGTTCTTCCATATGAATTTCATGGTTGCTTTTTCTATTTCTATGAAGAATGTCATTGGAATGTTTATTAAAATTGCATTAAATTTGTATAGCACCTTTGGAAGTATGGCCATTTTGATAATATTGATTCTGCCTATCCAAGAACATGGAAGATCTTTCCATCTTCCAAGGTCTTCCTCAATTTTTTTCTTTAATGTTCTGTAGTTTTCATTGAAGAGGTTTTTCACCTCTTTTGTTAGATTGATTCCCAAGTATTTCATTTTATTTGAGGCTATTTTGAATGGAGTTGTTTTCCTCATTTCTCTTTCAGATGATTCATCACTTATGTAGATAAATGCATTTGATTTATGTGTGTTTGTTTTATATCCTGCTATTGTGCTGAATTAATTAATTAAGTCTAAAAGTTTCCTGGTGGAGTTTTTTGGATCCTCTAAATATAGGATCATGTCATCAGCAAATAGTGACAGCTTGAGTTCTTCTTTTCCTATTCGTATACCTTTAATTTCTATGGTCTGTCTAACTGCTCTGGCTAGCACTTCCAGCACAATGTTGAGTAGAAGTGGTGACAGTGGGCATCCCTGTATTGTTCTAGTTTTTAAAGGGAATGCTTTCAGTTTTTCTCCATTAAGACTGATGTTGGCAGTGGGCTTAACATAAATAGCCTTCACAATGTTGAGATATGTTCCTCCCATCCCCATTTTTTCTAGTGTTTTGAGCATGAAGGGGTGTTGTATTTTGTCAAATGCTTTCTCAGCATCTATTCAAATAATCATATGATTCTTAACCTTAGGACTACTGATGTGATGAATTACATTTATTGATTTCCAGATGTTGAACCAACCTTGCATCCCTGGGATAAACCCCACTTGATTGGGGTGCACTATCTTCTTAATATGTTTTTGTAAGCAATTTGCCAGTTATTCTGAATTGAGATGCTTTGAACATTGATGTGACTGTGTCATATAGTATGCTGATTTTAAGTCCTTTGGGTATATGCCGAGGAGTGGGATAACTGAGTCAAATGGTGGTTCCATTCCAAGTTTTCTGAGGAATCTCCAGACTACTTTCCATAGTGGTTGCACCAATTTGTAGTCCCACCCCCCAGCAAAGTATGAGTGTACCTTTTCCCCACATCTCAGCAACATTTATTGTTGCTTATATTCTTAATAATTGTCATTCTGACTGGAGTGAGATGAAATTAATTTGTATTTCTCTAATTGCTAGGGATGTTGAACATTTTTTCATATATTTGTTGACCACTCATATTTCTTCTTCTGTGAAGTGTCTGTTCAGTTCCTTAGCCCATTTATTGGGTAATTTGTTTTTTGGTGTTAAGTTTTTTAATTCTTTAGGTATCCTGAAGATTAATGTTCTATCTGAGGTGTAGGTGGCAAAGATTTTCTCCCATTCTGTAAGTTCTCTTTTCATGTTCTTGATTTTGCTGTGAAGAAGCTTTTTAGTTTGATACCATCCCATTTATTGATTCTTGATTTTACTTCTTGTGCTTTGGAGTCTTGGTGAGGAAGTCGGTTCCTAAGTTGACATGATGGAGATTTGGGCCTACTTTTTTTCTATTAGGGCAGGTCTCTGGTCTAATGCCTTGGTCTTTGTTGAGACCAGCACTTTATGTGACTTATTACACTTTATTGCCACAACAGTACCTTTCATTTCCAATAGGAGGAAAGAATACAGCATTTACCAATGCAAACCCTGGGGATCAGTCTGCCCAGATTTAAATCTTGGATCTACCATTGACTGGTGTGTGTCCCTCTCTGTTTATTATCAGTAAGAAGGATATGATATTGACTATTCATAGGTAACAGAGTGATTTTTAGGATTAAATAGGATCATAAAAGTGAAAAATTTGGCATAATAGAGTTTGGCAGATGGTGAACATGCAAAAATCTTAACTACTAGTATCTTTATCTTCCAGATCAGGAAACCATGGCAGAAAGCAATTAAGAACCATGTTCATGAACACACACAACTAAGAAATATGACTGGGAACTTAAATCTTACACTGTTTAACACCAGAATTTTTTCAGTTAAACTATTTACTGCCCTTTTAGTCTAGCTTTTTGTCCAAAGGGCCTCTAGGGAAGTAAGCACAGTATAGGAAAATGGTATCAATTTTCTTGTCTATTATTCTCTTTTAAGATATTAGAGGTATTTAAGAGTTTACACAGGAGTAGTTTTCCTAATTTCTCTTTCAGAGGATTCATCACTTATGAAAAGAAATGCATTAGATTTATGCATATTGATTTTATATCCTGCCACTTTGCTGAATTCATTAATTAGTTCTAGAAGTTTTCTAGTGAAGTTTTTTGGGTCCTCTACATATAGAATCATGTCATCAGCAAATAGTGACAGCTTGAGCTCTTCTTATTTGTATCCCTTTAATTTCTTTGGTCTGTCTAATTGCTGTGGCTAATGTTTCAAGGATGATGCTGAATAGCAGTGGTGAAAGAGGGCATCCCTGTCTGGTTCCAGTCTTTAGAGGGAATGCTTTCAGTTTTTCTGCATTTAGAATGATGTTGGCTGTGGGCTTAGCATAGATAGCCTTTACAATGTTGAGGTATGTTCCAACTATCCCTATTGTTTTGAGTGTTTTAAGCATGAAGGGTGCTGTATTTTATTATTTTCTCAGCATCTATTGAAATAACCATATGATTCTTAACTGTGAGTCTATTGATGTGATGAATTACATCTATTGATTTCTGGATGTTGAACCAACCTTGCATCCCTGGGATAAACCCCATTTGATCATGGTGCACTATTTTTTTAATATGTTCTTGTATGCAATTTGCCAGAATTTTGTTAAGGACTTTTGCATCTATGTTCATCAGTGTATCAGATATTGGTCTAAAGTTTTCTTTCATTGATACATCTTTGTCTGGTTTTGTTATCAGAGTGATACTAGCATCATGGAATGAGTTTGGAAGGGTTCCCTCCTTTTCTATTTCATGGAATACTTTGAGGAGTATTGGTATTAGTTCTTCTTTAAAGGTCTTGTAGAATTTGGCTGAGAATTCATCTGGTCCTGGGCTTTTCTTATTTGGTAAGTTGTTGATGGCTTCTTCTATTTTGGTGCTTGAAATTGATCTGTTTAAGTTGTGTATGTCTTCCTGATTCAGTTTGGGAGGATCATATGTCTCTAAGAATTTGTCAATGTCTTTGATATTTTCTATTTTGTTGGAGTAGAGATTTTCAAAGTAGCTTCTAATTATGTTATGTATTTCAGTGGTGTCTGTTGTGATTTTTCTATTTTCATCACAAATTCTAGTAATTTGAGTTTTTTCTCTCCTTCTCTTCATTAGTGGGCTAAGGATTTATCAATTTTGTTCACTTTTTCAAAGAACCAACTTTTTATTTTGTCAATATTTTGAATGGTTTCTCTTGTTTCAATTTCATTGATTTCAGCTCTGATTTTAATTATTTCCTGTCTTCTACTACTTTTGGTGTTTATCTGTTCTTCTTTTACTAGAGCTTTGAGATGTAATGTTAGGTAGTTTAGTTGTTGACTTTTTATTTTTTTAATGTACGAGCTCAATGCAATGAACTTTCCTCTTCATACTGCTTGAGTGTCTCAGAGATTTTGTGAGAAAATCTTTACTACATGCACTTCAGATAGAGCACTAACCTCCAAAATTTATAAAGAACTTACAAAACTTTACACCAAAAATACAAAGAACCCAATAAATAAATGGGCTAAGGAACTGGGAAGACACTTCTCAGAAGAGGATATACAGGCTATTAACAAATATATGAAAAAGTGCTCATCATCTCTAGTAATTAGAGAAATGCAAATTAAAACAACTCTAAGATTTCATCTTACCCCAATTATAATGACTTTTATCAAGAACCCAAACAATAATAGATGTTGGCGTGGCTGTGGGGAGAAAGGTACACTTTTCCATTGCTGGTGGAGTTGCAAATTGGTACAGCCACTCTGGAAAACAGTGTGGAGATTCCTCAGAAAACCTGAAATGGACCCACCTTTTGACCCAGTTATCCCACTCCTTGGTTTATACCCAAAGGATTTAAAATTAGCATACTACAGTAACACAGCCACATCAATGTTTATAGCAGCTCAATTCACAATAGCTAGACTGTGAAACCAACCCAGATGCCCTTCAACAGATGAGTGGATAAAGAAGTTGTGGTATGTATACATAATGGAATACTACTCATCCATAAAGAAAAATAATATTATGGCATTTGCAGATAAATGGATGGAATTGGAGATTATCATACTAAGTGAAATAAGCCAATCCCAAAAAAACAAAGGTCGAATATTTTCCCTGATAAGTGGATGATGATATTGAATCTGGTTATGGGGGGTGTGGGGGATGAGAGAAGAATGGAGGAACTTTAGATTATGTAGAGGGAAATGAGAGGGGGAGGGGCGGGGGTATGAGAAATGGTGCAATGAGACAGACATCATTACCCTATGTACATGTATAATTAACAAGAATGGTATGAATGTACATCATGAACAACTATATAAATGAAAATTTAACTATAGAAATGAAAATATGTGTACAATGAATCAAGATGAAGTCTGCAAAAATAAAGAAAAAAATTAAACTAATAAAGATTTAGAAATTGTTATCTAGAAAAAAAAGAGCTTACACAGGGAATTATTATGTATTTGTGAATGGAACTATGTTTTATGATGGTGACCTTGGAAGCCATGGATAGTTATATGGCTGTCTTTAAAATATTGATCACTTTTTCATGTGATGGATCATCTAAATTTAAAAGGGAAAAATAATTCTTCAAGAAGGAAATTTAGGAGACTATATCCTTATGATTTGGGTCTACACAAAGATTTTTTTAGGACACAAAGAACACCGGTCATAAAATTATAATTGGACTTAATAAGATCAGGAATTTCTTTTCGAAAGACACCATTAAGAGAATGAAAAGGCCTGGGTGCAGGGTGCAGACCTGTAATCCCAGCGACTCTGGAGGCAGCAGCAGTTGGATCGCAAATTCAAAGCCAGCCTTATCAATTTAGCAAGACCTTCAGCAATTTAACAAGACCCCATCTCAAAAAGGTTGGGGGAGCGGTGGCAGGGTTGGGTATGAGGCTCAGTGGTGAAGTGTCCCTGGGTTCTATCCCCAGTACCCCCAAAGAGGAAGAAAAGGAAAGCCATGGAGTGGGAAAAGACATTTGTAGTATTTACAAGCAACAAAGCCTTCTTGTCCAGAATACATAAAGAACCCTAAAAATCAATAAGGAAATGGCAGGAGATTCTGGAAAAGTAAACAAAAGACATAAGTACTTGACAAAAGAATGATTGAAATGCCCAATAAAATATGCATATTTATGTTTAAATCCATCAAGCATGTGGGATTCTCAACTGACATCCAAGGTTTTAAAAAAGTCTAGAAAAGTCAAATACTAAGTTGTCAGAGAGAATCTATATAGATCACACAGGGGTCAGATCTCCAGGGCTCATCCTGTGGAAACACACTACATAACCAAGTCAAAGTATAGAGAGCAAAGATCAGGCTGAAAGCACACGGCAGTAACAGAGCAAATTCTAAATAAGAGGACGAACGAGACTTCAGAGGAGTTGACAAGGAGCTGCGTTCTGATGGATGAGGAATGAGTGGGCTGATAATGAGAGTTGAGGGGCCTGGCCCTGGCACTGTTGGTAGTGGAAGGGGAACAACAAGAACAAGTCTGAGCAATTCTCCCAAAGTGAAACCTTTTCAAAGAGTGGTAAAACAGGAGTGAAAACCTCAGGTTTGCTCTGTGAGCACTGTCAAAAGACAGCTCCTCTCCTCTACCCACTCCATCCCCTAGTGGGATAGTCCTCACTCCCTTTGGGCTCACACTCTGATCTTTTCTCCCTGCTCCTGATTTCAAGTCAGGCCTTGGCATGGAGTCTGCTGAATTAGAGACTCTCTAGATTGTTCCACATTTTCTTCAGGGGTCAGTGTTGAGCTGATATCATTACAACCCATTTGGGTTTCCTTTTTACATCTTTAGTGAAATCACTTCTGTAGGTGGTCAGAAGCTTCACAACAGGTAGACAAGGCGCTATTTCAGCTCCTTTATCCTGGGTGAGGGGACACAGATGCTGCTCCTTTAAAGGGTTTCAGTGTCAGGCTTCACAGAAATAATGAAAATACTGTTGAGCAATTGGAAAGACTGAAAATCGCCCTTTGATCTTCCGTGGTACAGGCACCGAGGTCGACCTCCACAGCTGTCAGACATTCCAGTCGAGGCACAATAGCACCACTGTTCTTCCCAGAAATCAGTGAACACTACTGCAGCCATTTAGTAAAGGACTTTAAAAAACAACAAGAGAACTCCTGGTACCTGAGTTTTCCAGAGAGAGTAATTTCTTAGTGAATTGTAAATGGAATTGCAGATGCCCTCCTCATCACAGAACCAAGCACAGGTGTGTGACCCTCACTGACCTGTTTCACCATTTCATTTTGTCTTGTAAGGATGTGGGTAGACTGCCGTCTTCCTTCCTTCCTTCCTTCCTTCCTTCCTTCCTTCCTTCCTTCCTTCCTTCCTTCCTCCCTCCCCCTTCCTTCCTTCCTTCCTTCTTCCCTCCCTTCTTTCCTTCCTTCCTTTCTTCCTTCCTTCCTTCCTCCTTCCCTCCCTCCCTCCTTTCTTTCTTTCCTGAGGCCCTGGGTTTGATCCCTAGGCCCACAAAAAACAAATAAATAAAATCCAAATCCAATTAAATTTACCCTGTTTATAACCCTTCAATATATAGGGAACCAAACCAAAATTTCTTAGCTTGGTATATAATTTCCTTCATTATCTGGCTTTTCTTTGTTCCTTTTAAACTCCTCTTCTACCATACCCTATAGTTACACTATGTTCAACATCCTCAATGTTTTCAAATGTTCTTCTCTTTCTTGGTGTGTTAGGCAGCTTTCTGTCACTATAACAAATATCTGAGGTAATCAACTTATGAAGAGAAAGGTCATGCTCCAAATGACCTCAAGACCTCCTAAAGGCCTTGCCTCCTAAAGGCCCCACCACCTCCCATGCACTACCCTGGAAAGCAAGCCTTTAGCACATGGGGCTTTGGGAGACACTAAATATACAACCTATAACACTGGGGATTCACTTACCATTACTTGACTTCCAACATGGTTCCTACATGTCTAACAAGGTTCACTCAGGGTCCCACCATCACCATCTCTAAATGCCATCTGTCATCCCACTTCCCCCAGGCAGAAGGAAAGGAAGAGGAGGCAGTATATACCTAGAAATAAGGGAGGGAGGGTAGAATTGGAGGTCAGAGAATACAGGGTTCACTTCACAGAAAGCCTCAGAGGATTTCATTATGAGAGCAGTAGGAAGCCATTAAATATTCCCCAATGAATGGTGCCTCTAGAAAGTCAGGATAGTAGAATGAATCAGACATCATTACCTTATGTGCATATATGACTACACAACCATCACGATTCTACATCATGTACAACCAGAAGAATGAGAAGATATACTCCATTTATGTATGATGTGTCAAAATGCATTCTACTATCATGTATAACTAATTAGAACAATTTTTTAAAGTCAAACCCTTATGTAGTTCCTTCCCAATCCTAAACTGGGCTGGTTCTATGACCATTTAACCAGTAGAACAAGGCAGAAGTGATTCTATGTTTATACAGGGTCTAAATTATCAGAAGGCATGACAGTTTCTGCCTTTGTGCTTTGGAAATCCCTGAATGCCATCTAAGATGCTTAGCTATCCTGCTGGTGAGACCATGTGAGAGGCCAGATGGAAAGGGAGAGTTCCGTAGTCCATATGGTGAGAGCAAGACATTCCATCATCAGAGCCCAGCTGAGTCCTGTGTCTAGCTGTCCTTGACAAGGGGTCAGAGATGTGAATGAAGCATCCTGGACGTTCCAACCCCATCCACAACTGCATGAGAGTCCTGTGAGACATCCATCTGAGCCCAGTCAATCCATGCAATCATGAGAAATGAAGTTTTTACCAAGCTACTAGTTTAACTGATAAGACAGCTAAATCAAAACTCCCTAGGTGACAATGGGTCTTAGTAACAGATTCCTATTAGAAAATGTTAGGTGGAAGATGTGCAGCAACTACTATCAGCAAACTCCACGTTGGGCATCAACAAGCAGGACTCAGAGATTGGATGGATAGGCACCCAGCAAGATAGTGCACACACTTGAATTAGGCAAACTTCCCCACTCCCTATCACACTCACCCTGATCAATTCCACCCCTGATCAAGAGAGGTAAAAAAGAAGTTCAGTGTGACCTCTATCCGTAGCTGGGACAGGCAACAAGGCAAGGCAGGCATCCAGCTGGCAGGAAGTTTAAGGACAGGAAGCCAATATCTGATTAGATGCTATAGCAGAAATGGCTGAAGCTGATTACTGGCTAGTCCTTTGCTCTTCTAGTCAAGGGCACAGATTCCATCCCAGCTCATTTGGCTCTATTCCATGGCCACAGACTAAACCTTTAACCCCAGCCAGCTGTCCAAATTGGATGCCCTCCATCAGTTTTGGAAAAGCTAGAACAAGACCCAATGTCCAACTCATAGCTTCTCTTGGGGGAAATGCTGTGTGGTGAGTGAGTGCATCTGTTACAGTAGCATCATCAGAACATAGCAGGTTCTAAACTTCACTTACTACCTCTTTCCTCCCCACACACCATCCTAAATTCATTCCTCCATTTGAATTCCCTATTTCTGTTAACAGGACAGCAGTCTCTTCCTAGTCCCTCAGTTTAAAACTTGGACAATTACTTTTGTTGTCTCTTTTCTCTATCCCCTTCACCTATCCCCTGCACCTCAGCCTCAATATCACTTTAAAACATCTTAGCTCCTTCCTTCTTCTCTTTTTCCCAAGTTCTAGTTTGGGTGTGTATAATTCTTACATGGAGAGTTCTAATACTTCTTGAGGGGTATTGCAAATTCCACTCCCCATCTAACTTTCACATCCTACAAGGATAATTTTGGAAAATGTGTTCTGATAATGCCATTTTCCAGCTTACATTCCATCTGTAATTCTCTAATACCTGCAACAGACTTGCAAATTAAAATACCTTCAGGTAACTTAAGCATGAGACATGATTAGGGTGAGACTACAAGGAGTTGCTTGGCTCCTCTGGCAAGTGAAGAGCATGAGACCTGCAGGGCATTTATATTCTGTATTTTTCTAACTACTGTTTTGACCAAACAAATCACAAAATAGAGGCCAGACTCTCTGTCAAGCTTTGGTGATTAGATTCCAACCTACTTTTCCAGCCCCAGAACTTTCAATGCCACTGTGTAGCTCAAACATGTCCTGCACATGGTACAGGGGTCACCACTCTCCCCTCCCTGGTCACAGTAGACATTACCATGAATCATAGTCCTCTTTCCAGCTCAAGGTCCTTCTCAACACTTCAGAGAGAATTACAAACTGGGTGGGTTTTATGTACTTATTATTTGCCAATTGTGTACTAGCTTATGTCTGATAAATTTTAGGACGATGGCAGAGACTGATCTTAATTCTATAGTTTTCTCCACAGAGAGGCTTGGATGAAGGTTCCATCTTAGCTAAAGTGGATTTCATGGTAGTCCCCTGTCCCCACATCCCACCTCACCTCTGCAGTGGCAAAAGCTGGTAGCTGATCTCAGAAACCTGACACCCCAACACTGCTGTTTTAGGTGGACTCACAACATAGCTGGCCCCCAGTATCCCATCTAATCAGGGGTCATTTGCTCATCTGCTGACAGGTGCAAGCTCCCTAGAAGCAGTGTATTCTGGGCTGCTGATTGGGTTTGGCTCAGTGGTATGTGAAGTGTGTGGGAGGTGCAAATGCTGTGATTCCCACACCAGACATAATGTGTGGCAAGATGTCCCCTTAAAGAGCTCATTCCACTCTGTACACACTGCTTCAGTGACTTGGGATCTGGTTCACTTTTTTGCACCCAATCAGGACCAAAAAACCCAGTTTTCCTTTTTGTTTAGCAAGATTTTCATGCTTTTCTCTAAAACCATTGACTTTACTCTTTGTCCTAAAAGAGTAAGTAAGACAGATGCCAATGGCATCACACAGATTAACTCAAAAACTCAGGGGAGGAGAGGTGGGGAAAGAGACATTTATTTTACAACATATTTAATAGGGTCAGTTTGTCTTCATTTATGATCCTCTGCAGAGGTCTTCAGCCTGGTGCCAGCTGCAGTGGGTATCATACCTGCTCATTGTGGGGATTCACGTCCTAACAACAGGCTTAAATATGGCAAAATCTGACTTGATGAAAAAGGTCTGATTCATATATCTGGTTGCCTATACAGGTTAGCATGCCTCTTACAAAGACTTAAAGATGGGATCACTAGGCACACACAGCTAGTGATGCAGCAGGTAAGAACATGAGATTGTGGTATCTCAATTGCTGGGCCACAGCTGGAAGCCTAGGCCTCAAAGACCCACCCCAACCTCTGCCTTAACCTACTGAGTATCTCTTATCTATGAAGAATTTGGGGACTTATTTACTTTTACTCAGTAATAAACTCTACTATGAATTGAGTATTGTGTCCCTCCCAGATTTGCATGTTAAAGTCCTAATCCCCAATGATAGTATTTGGAGGTGGGACCTTTGGGACATAATTAGGTCATGAGGATGGAACTCTTATGAATGGGATTTATGTCCTGATTGGAAGCGATATGAAATAAATGATCTCTCTCTCCATCACGAGAGGATACAGCAAGAAAGTGGTCATCTACAGCTAAGGAGGACAAGTCTCACCAGACACTGAACCTCCTGGCACTTTGATCTTGAACCTCCAGAACTATGAAAAATAAATATTATTTATAACATGCACAGTGTGTAATAATTTACTATAGCAGGCTAAATAAATCAAGGTAGACTCCCATAAGAATTAGTCATATTTGATGAGAAAGAATGAGACAAAAATCCCTGTGAAGGACCACTTGCCAGCATTTCTTTTCCAAGGATAGTTTGTATTTCTACCTACATGAAAGGTAGAAGGAGCACATTATATTTGTGACAAAGACCCCTCAGTATAACCATGTGTTCATATTTTTTTCTCTAATAAAGACAGATCCTAAGGAGACATTGCTGCTTAACTGGGGTGGCTTCATGCAAAAGGCAGAACTTTATGGAGACAAAGGCTCAGAACCACCAATGTTTCACCAAGACCAGACTCCTCACTGAGACTTCACATCAACTGTGGCCACAGGGTCACACCAGCCTGCCATGGCGAGGCCTCCCATCTGCTCCTTGCCCTGGTTCAGGGCATGTACACTTTTTACCTGGGCAGAGGGCAAGATGAAGGGCCCTAGTTAGTGTATGTGGGGTTGCATTTATGACAACTCATGATTTTTAAAATAATTTGAATTTTTTAGCAAGCATTTTTCTCTACTTAACTAAAATAATCACTTTTTGATAGACTTGTCAACAGAAAATACTATGTCAGTCCACACCCCTGTACCTCCACAACTTGTTAGATCACTAGTAAGGTAATTCTGTCAATGTAATACAGCACCATTAAGGAAGATGCCTGAAACAGCCTCACAGCTACAAATCTGCTGGCCAAAAAGGAAGACAATGGCTGGTTAGGGGAGACAGACACCTGTGGTGTTTAACAAAATGTTTGTAAAACAATGATCTAGTGAGTATATAGGAAAACATACAAAATTATATCCTTCTCCTGATCATTATAGGAATTTGAGTTTTTTCAAAGTTAAAATTTTACTAAGATGTAGAAATAATCAGAAAATATTTTGAAAAAAAGTTACAAGAGACCATGAAGAAATAATTAAGAAAAAACCTGGGGGGAAGGTTGTAACAGAATCACATGGATGATTTCTTGCATGTCATCAATAGGAAATCTCTCCATACTTCTGGTTTTCTCAAGGCCAAGTTTTATGTTCATCATCATTCACTTGTTTTGGTGTGGTTTTGCAGTGCTGGGGAATCAAACCCAGGGCTTCACACCTGCTAGCTTAGCAAGTGCTCTAACCACTGAGCACCCTGCCTGGCCCTTGTTAATTTATTTCTTGGCAAATATTTCGCTTTCTTATTCACTGCCATATATAAAGTTATACATATCCTCTGTTCTGTCTTGTCCTTTTCTAACTTGAAATGTTGCTTTAAATGGCAGGCCAGAGCAATGGGTGTTTGATGTTCTCTGAGTTAGCCTGAGTTCCTGGCTGTAAATAAATCATAAATGTACAATATCATTCATGAATTATTCATTTTGCTCCTACTTTCTATAGAACATGGTGCATCAAAATCAAATCCAACTACTGTAATCGTAGGTGGTTTCAGATCATTAAAATTACTGGTTATTCAGCCTTATGGAAAGATTTTTTTTTTAAATTCTATGCCTACATAAAGGTTTTGAACACTTGAAAGAAATAGCAGTTTTCCTGTACTTACCAATGCCACAGAGAACATGAGGAGTTGAAAGAAATTAGAGTCGTAATATCGTGGGGGTGTATATTTCAATTTTTAAAACAGAAAGTAATATTTTTTTTAATGTTCATCATTTTCTGTCTTTGGGCTTGTAGCCCAAGTCCATTGCTTTCTAGGTTTGCTTTGGTTTGCTTTGGTTTGCTTTGGTTTTCCAAAACAAAATGGAGCAAGACTGTACCCAGCTTAGTAAATATCCCAAAGCTTTATTCAGAAGTTGGTTGGTTAGAACAGATTAAACATATTTTTACAAAGAAATAAAGTGAGTGATTCCATCCCTACTAAGTCACAAGGTACCAGAATTATGGGCCAAAAAATAATTTAGAAAGTAATCATAAATAGAAGCATGCTTCCATAGAAAACTGTGTCCATGATTTCAACCTGGGAGAGGAAGACCAGATCTTTCATTCCTCCTTCGTCCCTGCCTTCCTCAACTGTCAAGTGACATAAACCCAGGCCTACTCCAGCCAGGCCAGGGTTTAGAAGCATGAGAAAACAAGAAGGAGAGGGTCATGGTGTGGGTATGCACCCATGTGGGAGGTGATTCTTAATTCTAGGGGGTCTCTGAATTCAAAATCATATTTCATTTGTGTTTCATGTAAACACAATTCATAGCAAGTTTCTCTATTCCTTTAGATTCTTAAAAGGTTCTCAGATCCTCAGATTTTAAAAAAATTAAGAATCACTACTCTAGCAGGTATGAGGAAGGAATGAATTCATCGCTTGTATATAGAAATGTATTCAATTTATGGGTGTTAATTTTATATCCTGGTACTTTGCTGAATTCATTAGTTCTAAAAGTTTTCTGGTGTAACTTTATTGGATCTTCTAAATATAGAATCATGTCAGCAAATAGTGATAGTTTGAGTTCTTTTTTTCCTATTTGTATCCTTTTAATTTCTTTCATCTGTCTGATTGCTCTGGCTAGAGTTTCAAGGAATATGTTGGATAGAAGTGGTGAAAGAGGGCATCCTTATCTTATTCCAGTTTTTAGAGGGAATGCTTTCAATTTTTCTCCATTTAGAATGACATTGGTCATGGGCTTAGCATATATAGCTTTTGTAATGTTGAGGTATGTTCCTACTATCCCTAGTTTTTCTAGGGTTTTGAACATGAAGAGGTGCTGTATTTTGTTAAATGCTTTCTCTGCATCTATTGAGATAATCATATGATTCTTGTCTTTAAGTCTAATGATGTGATGTATTATGTTTATTGATTTCTTTATATTGAACAAACCCTTCATCCCAGGAATGAACCCCACCTGACTGTGGTGCACTAATGTTGAATATATTTTTGTATGTGATTTGTCAGATTTTTTTTGAGAATCTTTGCATCTGTGTTCATCAGAGATATTGGTCTAAAGTTTTCTTTCCTAGATGTGTCTTTGTCTGGTTTTGGTATCAGGGTGATACTAGCTTCATAAAATGAGTTTGGAAGGGTTTCCTCCTTTTCTATTTCTGGAATAATTTGAGGAGTATTGATGTTAATTCTTCTTTGAAGGTCTTGTAGAACTTGGCTGAGAATCCATCTGGTCCTGGGCTTTTCTTGGTTGGTAGGCAAGAGAAATTAGGAAAATACCCCATTCACAATAGCCTCAAAATAAAAATACTTGGGAATCAATCTAACAAAGAAGGTAAAAGACCTCTATAATGAAAACTACAGATCACTAAAGGAAGAAATTGAAGAAGACTTTAGAAGATGAAAAGATCTCCCATGCTCTTGGATAGGCAGAATTAATATTGTCAAAATGACCATACTTCCAAAAGTGTTATACATATATAATGCAATTCCTATTCAAATCCCAATGACGTTCTTCATGGAACTGGAAAAAGCAATCATGAAATTCATTTGGAAAATAAGAGATCCAGAATAGCCAAAGCAATCCTTAGCAAGAAGACTGAAGCAGGAGGCATCATAATACCAGACCTAAAACTATACTACAGAGCAATAGTAACAAAAATGGTATGGTATTGGCACCAAAATAGACATGGAGACCAATGGTACAAAATAGAAGACACAGAGACACCCACATAAATACGGTTATTTCATACTAGACAAAGGCACCAAAAAACATACATTGGAGAACACATAGCCTAGTCAACAAATGGTGCTGGAAAAAATGGAAATCCATATGTAACAAAATGATATTAAACTTTTATCTCACCCTGCACAAAAGTCAACTCAAAGTGGATCAAAGACTTAGGCAGTAGAACAGAGACTCAGTGCCTAATAGAAGAAAAAGTAGGCCCAAATCTTCATTACATCAGCTTAGGACCAGATTTCCTTAACAAGACCCCTAAAGTACAAGAAGTAAAATCAAGAACCAATAAATGGAATGAATTCAAACTAAAAGGCTGCTTCACAGCAAAGGAAACAATCAATAATGTGAAGAGAGAGCCTACAGCATGAGAAAAAAATCTTTACCACACACACCTCAAATAGAGCACTAATCTCCAGGATATATAAAGAACTCAAAAATCTTAACACCAAAAAACAAATAACCCAATCAATAAATGGGCTAAAGAACTGAACAGACACTTCACAGAAGAAATACAATCCATCAACAAATATATGAAAAATGTTCATCATCTCTAGCGATTAGAGAAATGCAAATCAAAATTACTCTAAGATTTCATCTCACTCCAGTCAGAATGCCTGTTATTAAGAATACAAGCAATAATAAATGTTGGTGAGGATGTAGGGGAAAAGGTAAACTCCTATATTGCCAGTGGGACTACAGATTGGTGAAACCACTATGGAGATTCCTCAGAAAAACCTGGAATGGAACCACCATTTGACCCAGCTATCCCACTCTTCAGTTTATACCCAAAGGACTTAAAATGACCATACTACAGAAACACAGCCACATCAATATTTATAGCAGCTCAATTCACAATAGCTAAACTATGGAACCAACCCAGATGCCCTTAACAGATGAATGGATAAAGAAAATGTGGTACATATGCACAAGGGAATATTACTCAGCCTTATAGAAGAATGAAATTATAGAATTTGCAAGTAAATGGATGGAACTAGAGAATATCATACTAAGTGAATAAGCTAATCCCCCCAAAACAAAGGTTGAATGTTTCTCTAATAAGTGGATGCTGATTCATAGTAAGGTGGGGGCAATAGGGAAGAATGAAGGAACTTTGGATTATGCAGAGGGGAGTGAAGGGAGGGATGGGGCAGTGGGGATGGGAAGGATGGTAGAATGAGACAGACATTATTACCCTATATACATGTATGATTATACCATGTACAGCTAGAGGAATGAGGAGTTATGCTTCATTTGTGTACAGTGTGTCCAAATGCATTCTTTTGCCATATCTAACTAATTAGAACAAATTTTTAAAAAATAAATGGATGGGCCTTTTGCCAGCACATTCCCACAGCATCATTTCTCCATTCTAGGCTATGTCCCAAGACAATTCAGAGTAAGTGAAGAGGTTCTGCTCGCTGGGTTCCATTAACGCCTGGTTTTTAAATCAAAGTTCCTATCCTCTCTTATGCCCCTGAAAATAGTACCTTCTCCCTGAAAGCATTTTCTAATAGTTCTTGTTCCCTGTGAAAAAGTGAAATGCTGACCCAGAATTAAAAATTGATGACTCCTTCCTTCTTTCTGAACCACCTGAATATACAGGGAACCCAGATAGTGTTCTAGAGTCTTCTATCAGGGGTGTGCCTTGGAAGGTGTCAGCTCAGTAGGAATCTGTTTAGCATCCTGAGGTCTGGAGGGTGGGAGAAGATGGAAGGGGGACAGGGGTCACTCCAGGCTGTCTGAATCAACATCATAGATGGCAGAGATTTCAAACTGTTCATTCATGCACTCATTCATTCAGTTTAGTCATTGAGCACCTGCTGTATGTGGAGAATTGTACTGGGCTCTGAAGGATTCAGAGAAGACCTGTATTCCCCTTAAGAAACCATGTTGTAGACTCTCTTTTCACATTCTTGATTGTTTCTTTTGCTGAGAAAAAGCTTTTTAGTTTGAACCTGTCCCATTTATTGATTCCATTTATTGATTCTTCCTTTTATTTCTTGCGCTCTGGTGGTCATGTTGAGAAAGTCTGGTCCTAAGCCAACTTGAAGAAGATTCGGGCCTACTATTTCTCTATTTGGTGAAGAGTCTCAGGTCAAATTCATAGATCCTTGATCCATTTTGAATCGAGTTTTGTACAGGGTGAGAAATAAGGGTTTAATTTCATTTAATTGCATATGGATTTCCAGTTTTGCCAGCACCATTTGTTGAAGAGGCTATCTTTTCTCCACTATATATTTTTGGCACCTGTGTCTAGTATGATATAACTGTACTTATGTGGGTTTGTCTCTGGGCCTTCTATTCTGTACCATTGGTCTATCTGTCTATTTTGGTGCCAATACCATGCTGTTTCTATAACTATTGCTCTATAGTAGAGTTTAAGGTCTGGTATTGTGATACCTCCTGCATCATTCTTCCTGCCCAGGATTGTTTTGGCTATTCTGGGTCTTTTGTTCTTCCATATGAATTTCATGATTGCTTTTTCTATTTCTATGAGGAATGTCATAGGAATTTTTATTGGAATTGCATTAAATTTGTATAGCACCTTTGGAAGTATGGCCATTTTGATTATATTGATTCTGCCTATCCAAGAACATGGAAGAGCCTACAGAGTGGGAAAACATCTTTTCCACACACACTTCAGACAGAGCACTGATCTCCAAAATTTATAAAGAACTTACAAAACTGTACACCAAAAATGCAAAGAGCCCAATCAATAAATGGGCTAAGGAACTGGGCAGACACTTCTCAGAAGAGGATATACAGGCTATTAACAAATATATGAAAAAGTGCTCATCATCTCTAGTAATTAGAGAAATGCAAATTAAAACTACCCTAAGATTTCATCTAACTCCAATTAGAATGGCTATTATCAGGAATATAAGCAATAACAAGTGTTGGCGTGGATGTGGGGAAAAAGGCACACTTGTACATTGCTGGTGGAGTTGCAAATTGGTGCAGCCACTCTGGAAAGCAGTATGGAGATTCCTCAAAAACCTTGGAATGGATCCACCATTTGACCCAGCTACCCCACTCCTCAGTTTATACCCAGAGGTCTTAAAATCAGCAAAGTATAGGGATGCAGCCACATCTATGTTCATAGCTGCTCAATTCACAATAGCCAGATTGTGGAACCAACCTAGATGCCCTTCAATTGAAGAATGGATAAA